>SNQJ01S0000841.1:63861-73912 GCA_010110895.2 Picea sitchensis | reverse complement strand
CCAGAAGGTGTCTCAGGGTATCCTAGAGACTCAGAGGTTTACAAATCAGAAGAAAAAGGCAATACGAGCAAATGGCCACAAAGAATCAAGAAACCAAAAATAACTAAGGGATGGTTCCCCAGTGGAGTCGCCAATTTTGTTTTTGGATCTTACTCGCTTTCATGATTTAGTGGGATCATCCTAACCTCCTCACCCTATCTTCTTCAGCTTATAAAAGGAGAAGAGTTTTCATGGAGAAGGGGTTCATGGTTCATAGCTTTGGTGAGTTTTTGTGAGCTTGAGCTTGTGGTTTTCTTTGTCAATATAGATTGTGAGCAGCTATCAGATCTATGGTCTCAGAATTCTTGGATTCAAAGTGTGTGGGGAACGAAGGACAGTTGGAAGAGACCTTACGGCATCAAGGCAATAGATAGGTTTACATCATTAACGATCATAGGGATGACGAAAATAATGTGTAACAATGTGGGGTAGTGGAAGGGAGTGTCATGGTTGGGCTCCCTGGATGATTAACTAGAGTTTTATATGGTGTATAGAATGGTCAAGCCTAAGAGAAATTGGATTGGTGAAAGACTTGAGAGTCCTTGGCCTGTTTCCTTTGCCTCGATGGCCTCCTAGCCTTGCTTGGGGATAGTATCTACAATGGATGCCTACAACTGGGTGGAAAATTAATCACCAGAATCTAGTTTCCTTAGACCAATTTGTTTCAAAGATAAGTGTTGCATCTTTATTATGGACTCTTGCATAATTTTGTTGATTAAACTTGTATGTTGTTTATGTACGGATATGAAAATTGGATTAATGAATGTATGAATTTGCATGCATAGTTGTTGCATGGTTTCATTGCATGTTTCTTTAAATTTGAAATTTCCCTAGAGTTTATTTGGTTTGGATATAGGTTACACATTCAAACTTGGATAGTGATGGTCATTTCCAATTCGAATAATTTATGCATATTTTCTTGGTTTCATGTGAGATGCTAATATGGAGTAGGGTCTTTCACACATGCCTTCAAAATTCTAATCTTGAATTTTGTTCAAATCCTTTTCATCAACTCTGTGTCCTTTTGTTCATGTTCAAAGTGCTCTTCGAATAAGGATTGTAAAGGCCCCTCTATATTCAAATTTGAAGTACTTACGCCAAATAAGGCCAACGATCTTTGTTTGTTATGGGTTGATTTCCTTATTTAATCCAGTCAAGTGATACTTTGAAACTAGTTGATAAGTTTTTTCGAAGTAGGTTAAAGGTTTCATGGCCTTGTTCTATCTTTGAAAGTGGCTCGATCTCACATATTCCAAAGAAGCCCGATGAATAGGGCCATGTTTTTGAAATCATTTGATGGGAAATTTTTGAAAAGGCCCANCCAGAAGGTGTCTCAGGGTATCCTAGAGACTCAGAGGTTTACAAATCAGAAGAAAAAGGCAATACGAGCAAATGGCCACAAAGAATCAAGAAACCAAAAATAACTAAGGGATGGTTCCCCAGTGGAGTCGCCAATTTTGTTTTTGGATCTTACTCGCTTTCATGATTTAGTGGGATCATCCTAACCTCCTCACCCTATCTTCTTCAGCTTATAAAAGGAGAAGAGTTTTCATGGAGAAGGGGTTCATGGTTCATAGCTTTGGTGAGTTTTTGTGAGCTTGAGCTTGTGGTTTTCTTTGTCAATATAGATTGTGAGCAGCTATCAGATCTATGGTCTCAGAATTCTTGGATTCAAAGTGTGTGGGGAACGAAGGACAGTTGGAAGAGACCTTACGACATCAAGGCAATAGATAGGTTTACATCATTAACGATCATAGGGATGACGAAAATAATGTGTAACACACATAACACAAGAGATATATTTATGTTCTCTACTCAACAATCCCTTGTGAATATTCTTTCCTCCGTTTCTTTTTAGTGTGTGTAGGTGTCTAATATTCTGTCAATATTTATGAAAACCACAAAAAGTTTAATGTTGGCTCCTAGCATTCAATAAGAAAAAATATATATAAAAGGGATGGTTTCCCACAAGCACAACCTCTATTCTCCTTTTCAGCCTTCCATCTCTCTTCTTAGGTCCATAGTATTCTCTTTCATGGCTCTACTTTATTGCGTCAATAGATTTATGTGTGAGGTTCTTCTTTTTGTCCATGTCCTCGATCAACATATGGGTTGATGAATCTTTGTCGAAATCCCTCAGGGGATCCATTCCAAAAAGTGGAAGTAAGTTGTCCTTCGATATCCATACCTCAATGTTGGACTCAGTGGCATGTTCCTGAGTATGTAGAACATCTACAATCATTGACATATTGATCTCCAGAATTCAACGATCTGAGATCTTTCTCTTGTCTCAATATGTCGGAAGGGTTTTTGGGGATGGGATTTTTTGCAATGAATCCTTCCATTATATTATTTTATTGTAGGATTCCATGGCCTTCTGATATTTTTCATGGGTATCTGATGTAGGATCATCTCCCACGACAAGCGAGCTAGTGCGGAATGCAAGTGGACAGCTGGACAAGCCAACACAAATTTTTGAAAACACCTTGAAACTGTTGCGCGAACATTAATGAGGAGATTTAATGAAGCACATTTGTAATTGTAATCAGACCTTGAGCGTCCCGCTCTCGTCTGAAGTAGATAGAGGCATTTAATATAGTTAATGCAGGTAGATAGGATTTTAATTTTAGATTAGACAATTTTAGAAGGAAAGAGGGAAACGAGATATAGACACCCTCATTGTGCATTGTAACATAATTCTGAGCATTATTGAAGCAGGAAGAGCATAGAAGTGAAGCAGAGAGCTGTGGAAGAACACCCATGTACAGAGCTTGAATTAATAGAAGAGATTGATTCAAATCCATGGTCTTGTGTTTGTTCTCTGTGTATGTATGTTGAATGCTATGTTCATGAGTATTTACTTCCTATTATGCATTTGTTTTACATGTTGTGTATGAATGATTTCTTGTTGAGTGTTTTAAATCTGAGAAAGGAAGTAGGAGAAATGAGTTTCAATTGTTTCTCTATCTGAGCCAAGATTTCTGCAGGGAGGGCTGTTGAAATTCGTCCGCAAGGAGTGCATTGACAGAAGGCTCAGATAGTTTAACCCTTGTTATCATTCACCTAGAAGTGAAATTGGGTTGTAGGAGCCATGCAAGGAGTGCACAGGCTAAGAAAAGTCTCAGTTGTGAATCTGAGCGGAGCATTGAAGGACTGCTGCTGCAGGTGTGCGCAGAGTCGAAGGGTTCTCAGATATTTGAAGGTATCTGAAGGTTGCCGCAAGGAGTGTGCGCAAAACAAAATCTTCTCTAAGACTCAGAGTCGAGAGAAAGCTAAGGAAGGATAGGGTCTTCAAGTGGTTGAAAAACAGTGCAGGGAAGTTACGACTGGAAGTGTCTAGGAGGTGTCGTGAGTTGTGCGAAGGGGGGACGTTTGGTTCACGAACAGATTCACAAAGGAGAGAATGGATGGTCAGGATCTCGTGGAAAATATTTACGGAATCCCGCCAGCCGTCAGATCAGCCAAAGAAGAGGGGAGTCTATGGCTGCATTCAGAGTTCTAGTTCTAGGGATTGTGGACCATCGGATCTACATATAGTTACCCGTCAATCGTCTGGTTTGGCAGGAGTTGCATAGGGTTTAAGCCCTTGTGAGCAGAGGGAAACCCCTGAGAAGACGTCGGGGATTTGGTTATCGGGGTTCATACAAGTGAAGTGGTTAGACTTTGCATTTGGGTGAAGTCCGAAGTTTGATTTAAACTGTCCATCATTTGGGATGTGTGTCGAAAGACCTGACGAAGTCGGGGTTCAGCGCATCGGAGGTCTTGAGGATAGGGCACTCTTGCAATTTGGAATTGTGAAACGCGATATCTCGACAGCGGTAGAGCAGCATGGAGCCACAAGGATCAGATTGGGAGATAGGTGGCACAAGTCATCAAGGTTTCGCACTGAGAAGTGTCGAAACATTGACATCAGGATTCGTGATCTCGCGAAGTCCGAAATCCCGATAGAAGTGACGAGAAGTTGAAGGGACAAATCACGCGTGCGTCGGATTTTCGGTGTATCGGACATAGGGAGTCAGAGAACTGAGTTGCTTGGCATCGCGAGTAGCGAAATCACGATAGGAGAAGTCCCGACAGGAGAAGGTAAAGGTCAGCGTTGACTTATATCGGGTATCGGGGATTCGTGGAACCAACGCTCGACCATTGACCTCGCAACTCCGCGAAGTCCAATCTCCCAATTTATAAAGAAGGGAGATCCCATGAGAGAGTTACGGTGGGTGAAAATTTCCCGATATGGAAATAGAAGAACCTTTCAGTTCTTCGGGCCGAGGAAGGAGGAAATATCTTGTGAGCTGACATAGACCTTCCGACCTACGGGTTGTGAGGAGGGCGTTGGCATCAGTATCTTTCACTTGCAAGTCCAACTTCACCTGCTCATACCTATTCATCATAACTTTATTGAGTGCATCGAACAACCTTTTTGGAATGCCTCAAAGTTCTTCATTTTTCTCTAATTCTTTTGTTTTCACAATCTCGAGGATCATCTTTTGATTTTGGCATTCTTCTACAGTTCTCCTCAAGAGTTCATTATCCATATGTTACCTTGCCACATACAAACAGAAGAAATCTCACACATAGGTTGATATGTAGGGTCTGTGAGGAAGGTAATTGTTGAGGTGTTCTCTAGAGAAAGGGCAACGTAATCAACTGGACTATGACTAAGAGAGGGAAATATGCATCGTCGTTGAAAAAAAGGATAGGAGCATGAGGATGATGGTGCGTTGCTAACTTCCGATAAAAAGGTTATGAGGTGTCATCATCAATGAAAAACAAATATGTGTGTATGGCAATCAATTGATATGGGCCTGATGATGAAAAGGGACAAAAGGGGGAAAATAAGAATTATGGGGGGTACCTAACTTTGGCGTTTAATTTCTGAATGTGCCAATGAAGGTTTAGAGAAACATATTATAAATGAAAGGAAAGTGTTCATCCCCATACTAAGATTGACAAATTTAAGAGGGGGATGGGTTGTTGTTCCATCACAACACTACTATAAGGAGTAGATGGACTATTTATTTTAAATGCGCATATAATTAAATTGGCTTCCGTATAAGATCATATACGGAAGCATGCATATATGGAAGCCAACTTCCATAAATGCATATATACAAAAGATAAATATATACAAAATCTAACTAGAATAAATGTGAATATAAGAAAGCCAACTTTTGTATATGTGCATATATGGAGGCGCGCATATACAAAATCCAACCTCCATAAAATCCCATATACAGAAGAAAACTTTTGTAAATGCACATTTACGGAAGTTGGATTCTGTATATGCGTGCTTATGCACATACCAAATCCAAATTCTGTAAATGGGTATTTACAAAAGTTTGCTTAAGTATTTTTGTATATAAAGAAGCATGCATATATGGAATCCAACTTCCATATATGCACATTCATGGAAGGTTTCTTTCGTAAATGTGCATATACACAAGTTTGCATATATTCAAGCCAAATTCCATAAATGTGCATATACACAAGTTCGCATATATTCAAGCCAAATTCCATAAATGTGCATATACGGAAGCTAGCTTTCCATTTTGTGAATTTATGAAAGGATCCTTCCATAAATGTGCATATACATGAGTTGGCTTCTGTATATGTGCATTTACAGAAGGATCCTTCCATAAATGCACATATGTACATGAGTTGGATTTCGTATATGCGCATATACAAAAGCATGCATATATGAAAGCCAACTTCCATAAATGTGCATATACGAAAACCAACTTTCATAAATGCACATTTTTGGAGTTGGATTCAGTATATCTGCATACACAAAAGAAACCTTCCGTAAATGCGCATTTACAGAAGTTGGTTTCTGTAAATGCACAAACATATAAAGAAATTGGATTTAGTATATGCACTTGCATATATGGAAGTTGGCTTCTGTATATGCAGAAATACACATTTATGGAAGACTGCTTCCATAAATGCACATATACGTAAGTTAGCATCCGTAAATGCGCATATATAGAAATATGCATATATGAAATCCACCATCCTTAAATTCTCATTTACAGAAGTTGGCATCCATATATGTGCACTTCCATATATGCATATATACTGAATCCAACTTTCATAAATCACCATTTGCGGAAGACGAATTCCATAAATCCACATATAGAAAGCTGCAATAAGCGTGCATATATGGCAGCCAACTTTCGTAAATGTGCATATATGGAAGCAACCTTTTGCATATACGGAAGTTGGCTTTTGTATATGCATTATTCTGTATATACACATATACTGAAGCCAACTTTCGTAAATACACATTTACTGAAGTTGGATTCAATATGTGCATAAGCGTGCATATACAAAAGCCAACTTATGTAAATGTGCATTTACATAAGTTATTTACGGAAGTTGACTTCTATATATGCACATTTCTTGAAGTTGGTTTCCGTATATACATGCTTTCATATATGCGTGCTTCTATATATGCATATTTATTATAGTTGGATTTTGTATATGCTTGGCTTCTGTATATGTGCATTTATGGAAGTCGACTTCCGTATATGTGCTTATACGGAATCAAACTTAAGTATATGCGCATTTGAAATAAATAGTTCATTTACTCCTTATAGTAGTGTTGTGGTGGAACAACAACCTATCCCCCACTTAAATTTTTCAATATTAGTATGGGGTGCACACTTTAATTTCTTTTATAATATATTTCTTTGAACCTTCACTGACACATTCATAACTTAAATTCCAAAGTTAGGTCCTCCACCTAATTCTTATTTCTCCCCTTTCGTACCTTTTTGTTTTCGGGCCCATATCAAGTGATGCCCATACGCACATCTTTTCTTTTCACTGATGACGACGCCTCACAACATTGTTTTTGGAACTGAGCAGTGTGCCATCATCCTCATTCTCCTCTCCTTTTTACTGACAACGACACGTCTTTCCCTCTCCTAGACACAGGCCAACTGATTATCTGGACCTTTCTCTAGATTACACCTCAGGAATTACCTTCCTCGTGGGCCTTACATATCAACCTCTCTGCGAGCTTTCTTCCATTTTACACATGGCAAGTTAAAAGTGGCCAATGTTCTTTGGCGAAGGATTTTCGTCATTGTGATTTCTCTTTAAACACTTTCCCCTACCTACACTCCTCATCGACGATGAAATCTCTCTTTGTTATCCAAATGTCACTCCCTCTCACCTTGCGTATCATATGAACCTAGTCCTTGTCGATCACTCCTCAGCCAAAAATCTCATGAATTTCTAAGTATTGGGTCCCCCATGGTGATTTCGACATATTGTCCCTCCCAAAAGGATAACACAATAAAAAAAATAACCAACTAACACAAAAACATCAACATCGACCACACAAGGAGAGGCCTTGGAGAAGATTAAAAGGGATAAGGCCCAAAACATAAAATCCCGACACACCAACCTGGCAGGTCTCGATGATATCATCATTTTAGACCTTGAGGATAATTTGGTCAATACCCCAATAGAAGAATTCACCCCATGGCATCAATTCTAGGAAGCTTATCACTCACTTTAGAGGGGCTTGGGTTCGAAGGAATAGTAGTCGTAGTCGATGACTATTACTACAACCACAAAACGCGAGCCATTGAAAAGAGGATACCTAAAAGGAAAAGGGGAAAGTAGAAGAAAGCTAGGATGTCCCCGAGAGGAGCATCAAGTGGAAAGAAGGACCTGACGTAAAGGATAATGCCCTCCAAGAAACCTCTGAATTTAGTGCTTTTGCAGGCATAAATATTGTATCGGTCAATGTGGTCATCATGGAAAAATACATGATTACAAAATTGGGAATGAACCTAGCGACTATCAAATAAACTACAACCAGTGAGCATGAAAACGAAATCCAGTAGGAGAAACAATCCTTTTAGGAGGAGATAAAGGGGAGGCTAAAAACATAGGAGAAATACCTCAAAGTCAAATTCTCTGATTCCATGGTATTGGTCCAAAAGTCCCATGCTAGAAACATGCAACAACTTAAGGCATCACAAGATCTAGAGGTGACAAATCTCAAGACAAAGTGTGACAAATTAAGGTCCTTCAATGAAAAAGGTGAAGCTAAAATACAAAGAGCACATATGGACAACGAACTCTTGAGGACAACTGTAGAAGAATGCCAGAATAAAAAAATGAACCTCGAGGACGTGAAAGCAAAAGAATTAGATAAAAATGTAGAACTTCAAGTTATGCAAAAAAGGTTGTTTGATGCGATCGATAGAGTTTTGATGAATAGGTATGAGCATGCAAAGTTCGAATCACAATTGAAATCTACCCACAAAAAAGGAAGCCTACAACAAAATAATAGAATGGAAGGACTCACTACAAATAGTCCCATCCCCAAAAACCCTTCTGACATATTTAGACGAGAGAAAGATACAAGATCGCCAACTTTTGGAGACTATTATGTCAACGATCATAGATGTTCTAAAGACTCAGGAACATGTCATTGAGTCTAGCACTGTGGTATGGAGATCGAAAAAAAACTTACTTCCATTTTTCAGAATGGATCCCCTGAGGGATGTCGAGAAAGCTTCATCAACCCAGACATTGATTGAGGACGTGGACAACAAGAGGAACCTCACGCATAGATCTATTGAATCAATAAATTAGAGTTGTGAAAGAGAAGACTATGGACCTAAGAAGAGTGATGGGAGGCTGCAAAGGAGAATAGAGGTTGCGCTAGTGGAAAACCATCCCTTTTCTATAGATTATTTCTTATTTAATTCTTAGGAGCTAACATTAAACTTTTTCTGGTTTTAATAAAGATTGACAAAATATTAGACTCCTACACACACTAAAAATAAATGGAGAAAAGAATATTCACGAGGGATTGTTGAGTAGAGAACACAAATATATCCCTTGTGTTGTGTGGGGTAGTGGGAGGGAGTGCCATGGTTGGGCTCCCTAGATGATTAATTAGAGTTTTATATGGTGTATAACATGGCCAAGTCTAAGAGAAATTGGATCAGTGAAATAATTTAGAGTCCTTAGCCTGTTTCCTTTTCCTCAATGGCTTCCTAACTTGCTTCGGGATAGTATCTACAATGAATGCCTACAATTGGGTGGAAAATTAATCACCAACGACTAGTTTCCTTAGACCAATTTTTTTCAAAGATAAGTGTTGCATCTTTATTATGAACTCTTGTATGATTTTGTTGATTAAGCTTGTATGTTGTTTATGTATGGAGATGAAAACTAGATTAATGAATGTATGAATTTTCATGCATAGTTGTTGTATGGTTTCATTGCATGTTTCTTTAAATTTGAAATTTCCATAGAGTTTATTTCGTTTGGATATATGTTACGCCTTCAAAGTTGGATATTGATGGCCATGTACAATTCAAATCATTTATGCATATTCACTTGGCTTCATGTTAGATGCTAATATGCAGTAGGGTCTTTAACATAGGCCTTCAAACTTTCTAATCTTGAATTTTGTTGAAATCCTTTTCACCAACTCTGAGTCCTTTTGTTCATGTTCAAAGTGTTCTTCAAATAAGCACTGTAAGGGCCCCTCTATATTCAAATTTGAAGTACTTACTTAAAATAAGGCCAACAAACGTTTTTTGTTATGGGTTGATTTCCTTATTTAATGTACTCAAGTGATACGTTGAAGCTAGTTGATTAGTTTTTTTAAAGTAGGTTTGATGGCCTTCTTCTATCTTTCAAAGTGGTCTGATCTCACATATTTAAAAGGGACCCGATGAATAGGGCCATGCTTTTGAAAGCATTCGATGGGAAATTTTTGAAAAGGCCCATTGTCCTATTTGATTGCATCAAGTAGATATTTTGAAGGCATCTAATGGGAAATTTTTTGAAATGGCCCGATAATCCATTTCCCTGCATTTTGCAGATCTTTTTAAAAATCCTAATAAATAATATTTCAAAATGGTTTGATACAATCCATTATATATATATAGATAGATAGATAGATAGATAGATAGATAGATAATGGGATTGTTTCTCCATATTTACTTATACAGAAATAGTTAATAATGCAAAAAAGACC
>SNQJ01S0000841.1:0-38194 GCA_010110895.2 Picea sitchensis | reverse complement strand
CCTCTCATTCTCTCGCTACCTCCCTTCTATGGTTTCTTCTATGCTTCCCTTCCTCTCACTATACCTCTGTCTACCCCTCTCCTCTTTCTCCCTATCGTCCCTCTCGCACTCTATCTCTACCCCTTCTCTTTGTCTTACTCTTCCCCACTCCTCCAACCCTATCTCTACCCCTCCTCTTTGTATTTCTCTCTCCCCCTCTCATGCACTCTCTCTCTCCCCCATCCTCATCCCTCTCTCTCTCCCCCCTATCTAGGTGGATATCAGTGGCCACCCACCTATTCCAACTGGCTCATCTTGGTAGTATTTCAGTATGGCATTTTCTTCCTAGTTTTGGGGTCTTGAACTTCGAGGACTGTTTTGAGGCCCTAAACAAGGTTTTTAGGGCTCACCACAGTTATACTGTAGATGAAGTTAAATTTTGATAGCATAATGTGTAGTCCTTCGATAAACCTTTCCAAGGGCTATCGTATGCCTAAAACGAAGAACATATGAAAACATTATGACCCAAGGAAGTTGATGTGCCATCTTACCCCAATGGGGCCCACATGAATCTTGGTGCTTCATCTCCTAAGGTTAGGTTTTTGGATGTCTAGGGTTTTTGCATTCATTTTTATTGCAAAAATGGATTTTTGAGTCTCATTGTACTTATCTTATTGTGAATGAGAAAAACTATCACATCTCTTCTCAGAGATAAGCCGCCACCATTCTAGCAAGCTTGTTTCTATCTACATTTTACAGTTTCGACATATTTCTTTATTAATAGATGTCAAGTTTTACCATATCTATGTTTTTGTTCATTGAATATCTTTTTTAATAATATAGATCTGTATTCATTTTGTTCTTCTCATAAAATTTGGATCAATCTGCTCCTTTTCGTTCTTAATTCATGTCGATGAGTTTAGAGATCAGGGTACACAAAGTTGGGTCTCAATCTTATTTATCTTAATGATAAAGGCTATTGTACACCCAAACAAACTTCCATGGAGGTAGAAAAGAAAGACAACGAGACACGATATCCTTTCAAACTATTTCTCGAGGAATCCAATATTTTGACGAATATCAATAAGAAATAGATTTTCCTTGAGTGGAGGTGTTGCTCCCTTCAAGGTACATATGAACTTTGATATTCCTATATTTGAAGTTTAGATAGACACAAATGATGTAGACAAATTGTTGAATCTACTAGAAGGGTATTTTTTTGTGCATAACTTCTCGAATAGAGAAAATTACTTTTGCACTCCTCAAAGTCCTCCCCCATGTCAAAGGTTGGTGGGAGATTTTTTGTGAGAAAAAGGAAATAGAGGAACCCTCATTATTTACAATCGCACTCACCTATGAGTCCTTCATAGATTTTATTAAGGAACAATACTACCATGTCGAAAGTTATGATGACCTATATACAAATAGACCACATTGCACCAGGAAAGGGACCAAGTAGTGCCAGAGTTCACAAATATCTTCCATACCTTGTGCATCAAGTTGGGTATCAAATATTCTGAGTGACATATAGTGATCAAGTACCAAGGTGGTCTGCATGGGTACATCCATGAAGAAATGGAGTTTATGGACATCTCATCCTTGGGTGCGGCCTATCGATATGCCATTAAAATAAAGTAGAAGCTTAAACATAACTCGCGATAGTTTGGGTCTGGGAATTCCTTATAATAGAAGAAGGGCAAGGGAAGCTCCAACCCATATGATAGGGCATGAAAAAAATGGACAGACTCAGGACAACCAGTCTAAGCTACAAACAAAGAAGGACAATATAAATACAAAGAAAGATGCAGAGAAGTGGTGTGATTTCCAAAAAATCCCCTAGCATAAGATTGTTGATTTTCGCTCAAAGCAGTCATTGGTGACTAAGATGGAAGCCTCTGAATCAGATATGGCTTCCAAATCTGAGTCAGAACTAGAAAAGAGGAGAGATATCATTGACATAGAACCCAGTGCCACTGTTTCTACCACCAAGATCGAGCCTGATGAACCTCATGGGCAAGAGGAACGAGAGTGCCTATTTCATTCATAGATGGGGTTGAAAGGCACCCCATTGCACCTCATTATTGATAGAGGTAGACAGAAGAACCTCATCTCACAAGAAATCATCAACCGACTAGCCCTGTCGAAGATGTCACACCCACAACCCTACACCATCGGATAGCTCTTCTAAGGAAGCGATCTTCAAGTCAACTAACAATGTTACCTATCCTATGACATCAAGTTCTTCAAAGATGATGTATTAGTGATGTTGCTTCCCTCGAATTTTGTGATGTTATTTTGGGCCAAACTTATTTATGGAAATGTCATGTTGTATATAAGTCTAGGACTCATAGTGTTATTATTACTTTGGAGATGAAATTGTATAGGATACCCAAGGTAGTACCACCTAGTTTCATTTCCTTGATCTCTTCCAAGCAATGCAAGAAGGTCATCTCTCATACCTAGAAGTATGTCTTCTTCATGATTGAAATATTTCAACTACATCTATGGCCTCCATGACTGACCTCTCCACTCAAAAGAAGAAAGTGGATAAGGTATTGGAAGAATACAAAGACATCTTCTCCTCACCTACTGGGGTACCTCTGCATTATCATATCAAGCATTCCATCAATCTGACCCCAGGTGCACCGCTACCCAATGGACCAGTCTATCACCGCTCTCTATTAGAAAATGAGGAGATCAAGTGTCATATCCAAGAACTATTCCAAAATGGGCACATTCGATCCATCTCATCACCTTGTAGAATCTCGATCGTTCTTGTGCAAAAGAAAGTCGAGACATGGCGAATCTCCATTGATTATGAGGCTCTAAATAAAATCACAGTGAGGAACCGGTACCCAATTCCCTGAATTGATGATCTCCTTGATTAACTCAAGGGTTCCAAATACTTCAATAAGATTGATCTGACGTTTGGCTACTATCAGGTCCCAATAGAGAAGACAGATATATGGAAGATTTCCTTCAAGTCAAAAAAAGGTCTTTTTGAATGGATGGTCATGCCATTTGGATTGAAAAATGCACCAACAAATTTTATGAGGATGATAGGCGATATTTTCCAGCCATTCACCAATTATTTTGCAGTGTTTTATCTAGGTGACATCCTCATCTACAACAATAATCAGGCAGAACACTTGCAACATATTCAACAGGTTTTGCACATTCTGCAGCAGCACAAGCGATATTCCAACTTGAAGAAATGTTTCTTTTCCATGGACAATTTCCAATACCTAGGATACATAGTTGATAATAATGGTGTCCATGTGGATCTAGCTAATATCTAGGTAATCCGTGATTGTCCAGCTCCAACCATGCTCATTGAGCTTCAGAGATTCTTAGGCCTTGCCAATTTCTATCGCAGGTTCGTGTTGGGATTCTCCCATATTGCATGAGCCCTCAACCAAGTAACTAGGGGTGGTGTTAAGGAAAAAAATTTGTGGGTCCTGTCCCAAAAATAAGCGTTCGATTATTTGAAGCATCACTTGCGATCATCCCTAGTTCTTTCATTACCCGATCGGCAACAACCCTTTGAAATCGAGACAAATACTTCATACTATGTTGTGGGCACAATTCACACTTAGAATGGCCACCCCATGGCCTATCATAGTGCGACACTATCAGATGTCATTCGTAAGTACCCTACTTATGATGAATAAAAGTACTCGATTGTGCAATCCTTCCGCCAATGGAGGAATTAAATTCTCGGGAAGGAGACAATCATCCACATTGGTTCTAAGCCATTGAAGTTCATGTAGACACAAGGAAAATTTAAGAATGATCTCAATCAAAAGTGGTCCACATACTTGCAATAGTTCCAACTCAACATCAAGTATACGACATGAAGTACCAACTGTGTTGTTGATTTCCTCAGTCGACCTCCAGTCGCGACACTCACCACACTACTAGACTCTTGGATCTAAGAGACCTCTGAATTGCCCCAAATTTATGAGAAATATCCTCACTTCACCACCACCTACCAGATGTTGGGTGCAAACACAACTGCCAGTAATTTCCATCTTCAAGACGAGTTGTTGTGCCATATGGGCCATCTCTACGTTCCATCAAGCAAGTGAGCGAAGATAATTTGGGAATTCCACTACAGTCGAGTGGCAAGACACTTCGGCATAGAAAAAATAGTGGCAGTGTTACAGCAACATTTCTATTGGATGAAAATTCGATAGGATGTCAACAAGTGTATGAGGTCCTGCACTACTTGCACTATTTCCAAACCAATGACTAAGAAACAAGGTGATGCAGGAGCATCACCAACTTCATTGAGTGAGCCAGCGTGGAAGTGGAGGACATCTGGACAAGCCAGTACAAATTTTGAAATGCTTCATAATTGTTGTGCGATCTTAAATGAGTCATTTAAGAAATGACACACCTATATATTGTAATGGACCTTGAGCGGATAGCTCTCATCCTTAGGTAGATAGACAGAATTTAATTTAGTTAATGCTGGTAGGTAGGATTTAATTTTAGATTTGATAGCTTTAGAGTCTTAGAGGGAAACGTATCTAGACACCCTCATTGTGCATTGTAACATTATTGAAGCAGGAGAGCAAGAAGAAGCAGAGAATTTTATGAAGAACACCCATGTACATGCATTTGAATTAATAGAAGAAATCTTTGATTCAATTTCATGGTTTTGTGTTGTTTCCCTGTGTATTGATATTATGCTCATGAATGTTTGCTTCCTTTCATACATTTACTTTTATATATTGTGTATGTGATTTCATGGAGGAATTGAAGTTTGAGAGGAAGAGTGAATGAGTTTCAATTGTTTCTCTATTTCAGCCAAGAGATTCCTGCAAGGAGTGCAGTTGAAGTTGTCCGCAATGAGTGCGTTGACAGAAGGGTTCAATTAGAGATAGTTTTTGCTCTCATTTCCTCGAAGGTGCAGATAGGCACAGTGCCATGCAAGGAGTGCGCAGGCCAGGTGGAAGGCTCAGGGTTGCGAACCTGAGGGAAGTGTTAGAATACTGCTGCTGTAGGAATGCGTAGAGTTGAGGAACTTAAACACTCAGAGAGATTAAAGTGTTGCCGCAGGGAGTGCATGAAAGAGGTTTCCAAGAAGACTTGAGAGTCGTGAACAAGCTCAGGAGGTATAGAACCTTGAGAATTTACCCAAGGGAAGCACAGGAAGTTGGTGCCTCGGAAGCTTGCAAGAAGTGTCACAAGCTAGTGAGCAGGCGAACAAGTTCCGTGGAAGAACCCGTCGTCACTTTGGTGGGATAAGAAAAGGAGAACGGACGGACGAAATCCTTTGAGGAGATTTCGAAAAGTTTCGTGGGATGTCATATCTCACGGAGGTGCAGAGAGGTTACGGCGTAAGTGCAGAGGAGGTTCGAGCTGAGGAGGGGCAGATCCGTCGATCCGAGTCACTAGACCGTCAGATCTACATGTGATATTGTGTATCAGGGATTCGCGAGTTGAAGCTCCAAAGTTGTGCAACAAGAATCGCGATATCGCGATCCACGATATCCCGACAAGATCATAACCGTCCATTAGTGGGGACGTGTGTCTGTAGATTCCAGGGAGTCGGAGTTCGGAGTATCGGGGATTCTGGAGACAGGAAACTCTTAAAGATTGAAATCGTGATACGTGATATTTCGATGGGAGAGTAGTGGGCAGGTGGTACAATATCGGGGATCAGAAAAAGGTAAGACCCGAAACCTGTGATATCAGGATTCGTGATCCTGCGAATCCCGAGATCCCAATAGAAGTGATGGGAAGTGGAGGAAGTCAACCCACACGTGCATAGGAGGATTGACATATCGGGGTTCGGAGTTTGGAAATTCTATTTGTTGATGTCGCGAGTAGCGATTTCCCAATAGGGAGAACTCCGGTGGAGAGAGAAAAGGTCAGCGTTGAATCACATCGGATTTCAAGGAATCGTGAGGCACAAAACACGTGACCACCGAATTTGCGACCTCGCAAATTCCTATTTCCCGATCATTAAGGGAGATTAGTTGAAGAGTTGCTGTGGGTAAGGAAAATTCTCGATCGAGAATTAGAAGAACCTTGGCGTTCTTCGAGCCGAGGAGAAGAAGGTCTTGTGTGAGAGGGCGTGCCTTTGGGTGTAGCTGTCGTCAAGTTGTATCAGAGCAGGTTTATCTCTTTGCTTTCTATAGCAGAGAAGGAAATTCACCATGCCGCCCAGGAGAGAAAGGGAATCACCTGATCCCGAGGACAGGGAGGTGCAATGAAGAGGCAGGCAGGTAACGAATCCAGAAATGGAGAGGTAAATGCGTGATCTCTAAGCAAGACTTGAAGATATGGAGACAACGCAAAGACGCATAGCTAGTGCAGGGGATCTGAGCGATTCCGAGAATGAAGTCGAGGCTGAACGAGAGGAGGAAGTTACAGTCGAGGATGCAGCAAATGAATGCCTAATTAAAGCTATTGTGAGGATGGGTGCCAAGGCAAAGATGGACATCCCAGTTTACGAGGGAAACCCGGATGCAGAAGAGCTACTAGATTGGATTAGAGCTCTGGATACATATTTCGACTACGAAGATGTCGAAGAAGATAAAAAGGTCAAGCATGATGTTATGTGCTTGAAAGGGCATGCAACATTGTGGTGGGACGAGCTACAAGATGACAGATGTTGTAAAGGCAGGCAAAAGATCAAGATTTGGGATCAAATCATTGTGAAGATGAAGGCAAAGTTCATCCCAAGAGACTATCAAATTACTATGTTCAAGAGGATGCAGAACCTGAGACAGAAGCTAATGACAGTGAAAGAATACACTGAGGAATTCTATCAATTGAACATTAGGGCAGGTCATCGGGAGAGAGATGATGAAAAGGTTGCTAGATATCTGAATGGTCTGAGATACAACATTCAGGATGAATTGAGCAAGGTAACCATCCAAACTGTGGAGGATGCTTATCAGATGGATCTGAAAGCTGAAGAGAAGCTGAGCCGCAAGAAAGGTCAGCGAGGGCGAGGCCGAAGTCATCCTAGAGGCAAGGAAGTTTCCCAGGATAAATTCCAGAAGCCCAAGGAGGAGTGGAAGAAACCTCAGGGTAAAGTTGAAAGAGGTGGAACCCCACAACGAGGAGCATATATTGAGAAAAGAGGGCAGCATACAGAGCAGAACGGAGGATATGCTGACAACAACACTTTTCCTCATACCAGAGTTAGAGGAAGAGGGAGAGGTGGAGTAATCACATGCTTCACATGTGGAAAGAATGGGCACAAGTCTTACAAATGTCCAAAGAAAAGGAAGGACATTGGAGAAGCTCACATCACCGAAGCACAGAGGCGGGATGTTGAGGCAGAAGATGCAGAAGGAGGAAGGTCACTGATGATGTGAAAAGTCCTTTTAACACCTGAGAAAGAGGTGGAAAGTTCATTCCAAAGGACCAGACTGTTCAGAACAACTTGCAAAACCAAGGATAGGGTGTGCAAGGTTATCGTAGTTAGTGGTAGCACGGATAATCTCGTATCTACCGGGATGGTAGAGAAACTGGAGCTGGAAATGACTGATCATCCAAGCCCATACAAAGTTTCATGGCTATAGAAGGGACATCAGGTAACTGCTACTAAACAATGCTTGGTTGAATTCAAAATAGGAGGGTATAATGATAAAATCTTGTGTGATGTTATTCCCATGGATATATGTCATTTATTGTTGGGTAGACCATGGCAATATGATAGAAATGTGATTCATGAAGGGAGAATGAACACATATACCCTGGAGAAGAATGGGAGAACCCATATGTTGCTTCTGATAAAGGATAAGGAGGTGAAGTCAGAAGTGAGCAACACAATACTTCTCATGAGTGGGAAGGAGCTTCTTACAGAGGTGAAGAAGAAAGAAGATCTACAATTCTTTGTATTCAGAAAGACAAGAATTGTTCTAACTAGCACAAGAGTGGATGATCTACCAAAGGAGATTCAGGAACTGCTGGAAGAGTTCGTTGACATCATGGTGGATGAATTACCTCATTCGTTGCCACCTATGAGGAGTGTGAGTCATCATATTGACCTCATACCAGGATCCAGTTTGACAAATAAAGTTGCGTACAGGTTGACGCCGCAGGAAAATGAAGAAGTTAAGAAGCAGGTCCAGGAGTTATTGGACAAAGGGTTAGTCAGGGAAAGCTTGAGTCCATGTGTTGTTCCAACAGTACTCAGTCCGAAGAAAGACATAGGTTGGAGGATGTGTACCAACTCAAGGGCGATCAACAAGATAACCATCAGATACAGTTTTCCATTGCCAAGAATGGATGATTTAATGGATTGCTTGAGCAGAGAAAAATACTTTTCAAAGATTGATTTGAATAGCAGATACCACCAGATTCGCATGAGGGAAGGTGATGAGTGGAAGACAACCTTCAAGACCACCGAAGGACTGTATGAATGGCTAGTCATGCTGTTTGGCTTGACGAATATGCCGAGTACCTTCATGAGGTTGATGAATGAAGTCCTGAGGGAATTCATCGGGAAGTTCGTCATTGTGTATTTGGACGATGTACTGATTTATAGTAAATCAGAGGTTGAACATTTGAAGCATTTAGCTACAGTGACGAAGAAGCTACAGCAGGAGAAGCTGTTGATAAACATGAAGAAGTCCTCATTTATGAAGATAGAGCTCATTTATCTGGGTTTTGTTATATCTGCAAATGAGTTGAGGATGGATCCAAATAAGGTGTAAGTGATCAAGAATTGGCCATCACCAAGAAATATTTTTGAGGTAATAAGTTTTCATGGTTTGGCTAGTTTCTACCGAAAATTCATCAGGAATTTCAGTGGGATTAGCGCAGCAATGATGGATACAGTGAAGAAGCGGCATAAATATTTTCACTGGACAGCAGAGGCTGAAAAGAGCTTCAATCTATTGAAGCAGAAGATCACGGAACAACCGATTCTGGCGTTACCGGATTTCCAAAAGACATTTCAAGTGAAATGTGATGCAAGCAGGTTTGCCATAGGAGCGGTCTTGAGTCGGGAAGACAGACTGATTTCATATTTCAGCGAGAAGCTGAATGAGGTGAAACTGAAGTACTCCACGTATGATAAATAATTCTATGCTATCATATAGACATTGAAGAAGTGGAGGCATTACTTGATCCCGAAAGAATTTTTTTTGTATAGTGATAATCATGCATTACAGTTTGTGACTCAACAGGAGAAATTGAATCAGAGACATATAAAATGGGTAGAGTATATGCAAAATTTCACGTTTGTGATTAAACACATTTCGGGTACTGCTAACAAAGTGGTTGATGCTTTGAGTAGGAAATGTTTGTTGTTGCAGGAGTTCAAAGTCAAAACGATGGGTTTTGATGATCTCAGGGACATGTATGCAGATGATCAAGATTTCAAGGAAGCATATGAAGCAGCTGAGAATCTAGTTCTCATAGACAGAAGCCCTTGGATAGACTACATGATCCAGGAGGGATTTCTTTTCAAAGGCAACCAATTGTGCATTCCAAATTGCTCCATGAGGGAGAACCTGTTGAAGGAGAAACACAACGGAGAATTGGCCGGACATTTCGCTCATGATAAAACATTCACGAAGCTGAGAGAGTCTTACTTTTGGCCAAAAATGCAGTCAGAGGTCAAGATATTTGTAGACAAATGTCAAGTTTTCTAGCATTCGAAGGGTAGAAAGAAGAATGCGGGATTTTATCAACCATTGCCCATACCAGAGAAGCCGTGGGAGGCAATAAGCATGGATTTTGTATTAGGATTGCCAAAGACACAAAGAGGTGTTGATTCAATCTTTGTGGTAGTGGATAGGTTTTCCAAAATGGCACACTTCATTCCATGCCAGAAAACCAGCGATGCGACTCACATCGCAAATCTGTTCTTCAAGGAGGTCGTTCGACTTCATGGATTTCCGAAAAGCATAGTTTCGGACAGGGACACAAAATTCATAGGGCATCTTTGGAGGACCTTATGGAAGAAGCTAGGAACTAATTTGATGTTTAGTTCGACTTATCATCCTCAGACGGATGGGCAGACAGAAGTGGTCAACAGAAGTCTGGGAGACTTACTAAGAAGCTTGGTGACAAAGCACCGCAGCCAGTGGGACCACATATTGCCACAAGAAGAGTTCGCATACAACGATTCAATAAATCGGAGCACAGAAAAAATCCCATTTCAGATTGTGTATGGAACACAGCCGAGAGGAGTTTCTAAACTGATGGATTCAGAATAGACTGCGACTAGCAGCGCTAGTGCAGAAGAATTTGCTGAGGCGATGAAGGAACTTCACAGCAGGGTGAAGCAGTGACTGCAAAAATCAAGTCAGGAATATAAGCGCAGAGCAGATCAACATCGGAGACAACTTCAGTTTGAAGTTGGTGATCTAGTTCTGGCACATTTGAGAAAGGAAAGGTTCCCGAGAGGAACATACAATAAGATAAAGATGAAGAAAATCGGGCCATGCAAGGTCTTGAGAAAATTTGGGGAAAATTCTTATGAGATCGAGTTTTCAGATGACATCGGAATATCTCCGATATTCAATATCGCAGATTTATAACCATACAGAGCTGGAGAAGCAGAGACTGGAACGGAGCAGCCAGTGATCCAGTGGATGAAACAATTACCAATTGCCGAGAAGCTATAAATGGAATGCATACTGGACAAGAGAGTGGGTAAGAAGACCAGGAGGAAAGAATACTTCGAGTATTTGGTCAAGTGGAAGAATCACCCAGTGGAAGATGCCAGCTAGGAGACTGAAGCAAAGATTCAAAAGCATGGACAGACCATGCAGGAGCTCATGGACAGGAGCCCATGAAAGTTTTCAATCCGAGGAGTATGATGCAAAAGCATCACCAACTTCATCGAGTGAGCCATCGCAGAAGCAGAGGACAGCTGGACAAGCCAGCAAAATTTTTGAAATGCTTCATAATTGTTGCGCGATCTTAAATGAGTCATTTAAGAAATGGCACACTTGTATATTATAATGGACTTTGAGTGGATAGCTCTCGTCCTTAGGTAGATAGACGGTATTTAATTTAGTTAATGCTGGTAGGTAGGATTTAATTTTAGATTTGATAGCTTTAGAGTCTGAGAGGAAACCAAATATAGACACCCTCATTGTGCGTTGTAACATTATTGAAGCAGGAGAGCAAGAAGAAGTAGAGAATTGTATGAACACCCATGTACAGGCATTTGAATTAATAGAAGAAAGCTTTGATTCAATTTCATGGTTTTGTGTTGTTTCTCTGTGTATTTATATTATGCTCATGAATGTTTGCTTACTGTCATACATTTACTTGTATATGTTGTGTATGTGATTTCATGGAGGAATTGAAGTCTGAGAGGAAGAGTGAATGAGTTTCAATTGTTTCTCTATTTGAGCCAAGAGATTCCTGCAAGGAGTGCAGTTGAAGTTGTCTGCAAGGAGTGCGTTGACAGAAGGGTTCAATTAGAGATGGATTTTTCTCTCATTTCCTCGAAGGTGCAGATAGGCACAGTGCCGTGCAAGGAGTGCGCAGGCCAGGTGGAAGGCTTAGGGTTGCGAACCTGAGGGAAGTGTTAGAAGACTGTTGCTGCAGGAATGCGTAGAGTTGAGGAACTTCAACACTTAGAGAGATTGAAGTGTTTCCGCAAGGAGTGCATGCAAGAGGTTTCCAAGAAGACTTGAGAGTCGTGAACAAGCTCAGGAGGTATAGAACCTTGAGAAGTTACCCAAGGGAAGCACAGGAATTTGGTGCCTTGGAAGCGTACAAGAAGCGTCACAAGCTAGCGAACAGGCGGACAAGTTCTGTGGAAGAACCCGTCGTCACTTTGGTGGGCTAAGAAAAGGAGAACGGACGGATGAAATCCTTTGAGGAGATTTCGTGAAGTTTCATGGGCCGTCGAATCTCACGGAGGTGGAGGGAGGTTACAGCGTAAGTGTAGATGAGGTTTGAGCTCAGGAGGGACAGATTCGTCGATCCGAGTCACGTAGATCGTCAGATCTACACGTGATATCGTGTATCGGGGATTCGCGAGTTGAAGCTCCAAAGTTGTGCAACAAGAATTGCGATATCGCGATCTCGACAAGATCAGAACCGTCCATCAGTGGGTACGTGTGTCTGTAGATTTCAGGGAGTCAGAGTTCAGAGTGTCGGGGATTCCGAAGACAGGAAACTCTTACAGCTTGAAATCACGATACACGATATTTCGATGGGAGAGTAGTGGGCCACAGGTGGCACAATATCGGGGATCGGAAAAAGGTAAGACCCGAAACCTGTGGTATCAGGATTCATGATCCTGTGAATCCCGAGATCCAGATAGAAGCGATGGAAAGTGGAGGAAGTCAACCCACACATGCGTAGGAGGATCGACATATCGAGGTTCAAAGTTTGGAAATTCTATTTGTTGATGTCGTGAGTAGTGATTTCCCGATAGGGAGAACTCCAGTGGAGAGAGAAAAGGTCAGCGTTGACTCACATTAGATTTTGGGGAATCGTGAGGCACAAAACACGTGACCACCGAATTCACGACCTCGCGAATTCTGATTTCCCGATCATTAAGGGAGATTAGTTGAAGAGTTGATGTGGGTAAGGAAAATTCCCGATAGGGAATTAGAAGAACCTTGGCGTTCTTCGGGCCGAGGAGAAGAAGGTCCTCTGTGAGAGGGAATTCCTTCGAGTGCCGCTATCATCAAAAGGCTTCTACACCCCTTTTCCTACTCCTAATAGGTTGTGGGAACTCATCTCAATGGACTACATGTCAGGCCTTCCATCCACCAAGCGGGGAAATGATTGTGTTTTTGTGGTTTTTGATCACTTTTCCAAGATGACGATTATGTCCGCCTACAAGAAGAGCATCACAGGGGAGGCCACTATCAATCTCTTTTTTGAATGAATCTAGGTAGATTTTGGAATTCCACAAACCATTATCTCAGATCTAGACAATGGGTTACTCAATACATTCTAGGTGAGCCTCCAGTCACTGTTAAACACCAAGCTCACCAAATACACCACCTTCCACCCCTAGATGAATGGTCAAACCAAGGTCTTCAACTGGATGATCATTGTTGGCATAGGGACAGATTGAGGGTTCAACACTTCAACAACGCACCAATAAAAACCCTAACTATGGGTCCTTTTGGCAACACCTGCAAAGGATATGAAGTCTCACTCGAGGTAGAGGCAGGGGGGTTGCAGAACTCAAGTTTCTACAACCTAACTAGGACACAGATCTATGATCCCAATACTTGATAGAGCACTTATCCCATAACATTCATTAGTCTTTAACCCTTATTCACATCGCAGGTCAAAACCCTAGTTACATAACATTGGAGTATTACTCAAGATCTAAGCATATCTAATCATTTAACACATAACATCAAAGCAGATCTACCATTCATTCAAATCACAAGCACTCATCATTCATAGATCTAGCTATCATAAAAATGCACTAAAAAAACACAAGAACAATGTAGAACAAAGCACATAACACAGGATATACGTGATTCACCCCACTGTGGGGCTACGCCCACAAAATATTCTTCTTCTTTATTATCTTCTTCCAATTTTCTTACATGCACAAAGCGACAAAGCTAACTCCTCATAGGACAGGAGATCTATGCACACCTTTCCAGATCCTCCTTCCCCGAGCTTAGCATAGCACAAATCCTTCTTACAATCACTTGCACTTAGCCCTGCAAGTTCTCAACACACAGTATGCACAAATCCTACTTACAATTCACATAAAACTTGCACTTAGCAAAATCCCCCTTCGAACGCATATATCGATCTACTTCATACTGAATTCTCTCTAAGTCCTATCTACTTTTTTATACATTAAAAAAAGGGCCTAAACATGGATACGACCCATGGGGCGACATCCCATGCCCGTTACATAAACCCTAAAACCCTAAAACCCTGCAAAAGGGGGTGAGATATCGTGATCTTCGCTTCACCTGGTCACTTCATCTTCGACCAGCCTGTTGAAGTCCCAAAATGGTCAAACATGACCAAGATTATCCAAAACTTGGTAGAGGGCCAACATGCCCCCAACACCCACCTGTGACTCATCCTAAGTCACTCTAATCTGGGAAACTCTGCTTCGAAGGCCTCGATATTGGCTCAAGCTGCCTCGACTTGTTACTTTACTAGAGCCTCCTGATCGATGAACTGCTGAATGACTTTGTCGATGACAAGTGATTCCAAGCATTGTTCCACCATGGTGACCACTTGTTCCAGCTGTGCACCTTGTCCTTTGATCTCTTAAAAAAGTGTGCAGGCTTTGTCCTGCACTGACTAGAGTCTCTGGGTCACTTCCATGACTCTACTCTAGATGGAATTGACCTGTTGTTGGACTGCACACACCTCTTGTGACTTTTTCATCTTCTCTACCATTGATAGTAGCTTCAACTGTGCTTATACTATTGATGCTTGTTGCTTTGCCTCCTAGAGCTATGACGTCAATGTCCTCAGTTCCGGGTCCTTTTCAAGGTGCTCATAGGTCTGTGCACTTCGGTTACTTAGTTTCTTGCATTCTAAGGCCAATTCCTTGATTCTTTCGACTGCGCCCCTCGCAATTTCTTCCCTCTAATCTCGCACTTTCTATAGAGTGCTTGGCACTGCTTGTAGTTCCAGTTCTGCTAGTCTTTCTTGAAGATGTTGAATGGCTTCAGCAAGCTTCCCCACTTGGCTCTCCACTGTCTCTTTTTCCATATGTTCCAGGTCCAACACAGAGCGAAGTGCTCTAGTGACTGCTTCTTTAACTCCCATCTGCTCTGTGAGCAACTATTCTTTTTCTTTCTAGATCTCCTCTCTGTCCTCTGCATAATTCACCTCGAGGTCTTATTTCTCTTACTGCGGAACCTGATGTTGATCTAGGGCTTCCTTATTTGCTTACTTTAGAGCCTCTGTTTCCTGTTCTTTTTCTTCCTGTACACGATGAAGGTGAGCTTCTGTCGCATCTGCTAATTTGCATAGTTGGGCAGGCTCATCTCCCAGTTCTACACCTTCTGATGATGATGGCGCAGTAGACACTACACAGTTAAAATAGAGGACTTGTTGTACCCCTTTCATCTCTGCCTTGATCCCATTGTATATTGTCTCTTGTTTTTCTCCGTTTCTTTGAAAAACATCCTCTGAAGTGTTTTCTACAGCTGCGATGATGAGGTCAATATCATCCACGATGAGCACAGACTATAATTGGCGCTTATTGGCTCATGCCTTATTCCGCGTTGAAGGTTTCTTCAGGGAGACCTTTCTTTTCTTAGACGTCTTAGCTTCTGAAGGGGGTCCTTAGGTGGTGTCACTTCACCCTTTTACTACTTTTCTTCTTCCTTTTTCTCTTCTTGGTTCACTTCGTCACCTCCTCCACCTCTAGGTGAATCAGGTATAGTTTCCTCTGATGCATTGTTTATTTCCTTCACTTCTTCATTCATCTTCTTCTTTCTTCTACTGGGTCCATCATACTCTTCTCAAGTAACTATAGGACTTTCGATGAGGTTAGGGTCGGAGAGTTCTTTCTGTTCAACTGGTACAAAGAATTCTACAGGTTGTCTCTGGGTCACTTCCATGACTCTACTCTAGATGGCATTGACCTGTTGCTAGATTGCACGCACCTCTTGTGACCTTTTTATCTTCTCTACCACTAATAGTAGCTTCAATTTTTCTTATACTATTGATGCTTGTTGCTTCGCCTCATCGAGCTATGATGCCAATGTCCTTAGTTCCATGTCTTTTTCAAGGTGCTCATAGGTCTGTGCACTTCAGTTACTTAGTTTCTTGCATTCTAAGGCCAATGCCTTAATTCTTTCGACTAAGATCCTCACAGTTCCTTCCCTGTTATCTCGCACTTCCTGCGGAATGCTTGGCACTACTTGTAGTTCCATTTCTTCTACTCTTGCCTAAATATGTTGAATGGCTTCAGCGAGCTTCCCCACTTGGTTTTCCACTGTCTCTTCTTCCATCTGTTCCAGGCCTGACACAGAGCGAAGTGCTCTAGTGACTGCTTCTTTAACTCCCATCTGCTCTACGAGCAACTGTTATTTTTCTTTCTAGATCCACTCTCTTTCCCGTACAAAATTCACTTGGAGGTCTTTTTCCTCTTACTGCTCAACCCAACGTTGATCTAGGGATTCCTTCTTTGCTTACTTTATAGCCTCTGTGGCATGTTCTTTTTCTTCCTGTACACGACGAACGCGAGCCTCTGTCGCATTTGCTAATATGCGTAGTTGGGCAGGCTCATCTCCCAGTTCTATACCTTTTGATGATGATGGCACAGTAGACACTGCGCAGTTAGAATAGAGGAATTATTGTACCTCTTTCATCTCTCCCTCGATCCCGTTGTATATTGTCTCTTGGTTTTCTTCGTTTTTTTGAAAAATCTCCTCTGAAGTGTCTACTACAGCTGCGATGATGAGGTCAATATCATCCACGATGAGCATAGTCTGTAATTGGTGCTTATTGGCTCCTGCCTTCTTCCGTGTTGAAGGTTTCTTCAGGGAGACCATTCTTTTCTTGGATGTTTCAACTTCTGAAGGGGGGTCCTTAGGCGGTGTCACTTCACCCTTTTACTACTTGTCTTCTTCCTTTTTCTCTTCTTGGTTCACTTTGTCACCTCCTCCACCTCTAGGTGAATCAGGTATAGTTTCCTCTGATGCATTCTTTATTTCCTTCATTTCTTCATTCTTATTCTTCTTTCTGCTACTGGGTCCATCATACTCTTCTCGAGTGACTATAGGACTTTCGATGAGGTCAGGGTTGGAGAGTTCTTTCTGTTCAACTCATACAAAGAATTCTACAAGTCGTTCGTTGGTTATTTCCTCCATATCTTCCTCAGTGAGTTTGTAATAGGACTAGAGATCTTCCTCGTGTTCGTCCCCACGCACAGTGATGTAAATGAAGTGCATGTCTATGTGGAAATATGCAAGTGGCCTGAACCTATGGAGTGTATTCGACGTCATGTGAGAGAAGGATTCAATGGCCTTATTTAGATGCAAATAATAGGTGTGGAAAAACACATTGGAATGCCATTTCTTTTCCATGTCGCTCGAATACCACAAGGTAGTGAACTTCATGACTAGTGGTTCAAACTGCTCAACTTCACGGAATTTCTCTCCCTCCAGGATCTCCCAAGCGATGAAGGCAATGAGAATCAACAAACAGATGAAGTGAAAATTGTAGCCCTGGTCCTGTGCTTCGCAAAAATCTTGCTCCAACTGGTTGGTGAGGTAGCTCCCCCAGTTCATCTGCATCCCTTCAACGCATTTTCCTATGAGTTTGAAGACAAACCTTGTGACTTGTGTTAGTCTATTCATCCTTACAATCTTACCAGCAATCAACTGGCAAACTAGGCATACTATGCCATCTTGGATATAGGCTACCTTGTAGCCCCACTTTCGCTTCTCTACATCATCGTAGGTGTCCTTTATTCGCCGTTCCAGGGTGTGTTCTACAACCTTCCTTGGATATAATTTCCGAGGGTCTAGTCCCTGCATACTTAATCCAATGATCATGTGGATCAATGTCAGATACATAGTCATGCGCCTGTGTAACCATATATAACCTTCATCGTACCAAGACAAGAGGATTTTAACGCACGCATTAACCTCTTGATATCTGTTGAAGTGGGGTATATTCATGACATTGAGGATAGTGGACCTTATGATCGCCTTAGTCCATGGCTTGGGGACTATCTTCAGCTTCTTCCCCACTGTCTTTGTCAAGTACTTATGCGGTGCAAGCAACGCATAATTATTTCTATCTCCTAGGTTAGGTCAGAAGGTTCGAGGGTAATACTTCTTCTCTTACTATTTCAAGGGTGGGTTCTCTTCTCTCCTGCATAGATAGGTTATTTAAGCCTTCCTTTATTCTTTCAACTTCGACAGCTAGGTCTCTAGTATTCAGTTGCTTCAACTTTTCCTCTTGTTCTTCTCTTAATCGCTCAATTTTCTTGGCTATGAAGTCCCTTAATTCTTTCTTTTTATGTTCTAGAGATTTCTCTTATTCTTTCCTTCAGATATGATCTTCCTCAATCGAGGTCCTTCCTAGCAAAAGTGCAAAGGGGGCGCAAAAGTGAAAAAGGGGTGTTGTTCTCAACAAAGTTAACGACCTCGAATTCTTCTTCCTTCAATGTTCCATGGGAAACTATAGGTACATGGGTAAGTCTTCCACATAGGGTTACCATCTTTCCTTTAAATAATCCTATTCCTTCTAATGAAGGAACCATAGTAGGCTTTCCCAAAATTTCCCAAGTAATTTTTGTCATGATATTCACCTGTGTTTCTGCATTCAATACACAGTCTATGTCGAAGTCTCCTATTCTTGTTTCTATGCACTCCTTCTCTTTTAAGATCTCCGGTAAACTGATGTCTCTCTAATCATTCAATGTTTATTTCATATGCAATAATATAGTCTTTGATTCTTTCTAGCGTACTAGCATATTCTTAGTCTCTTGACCTTCCTCATGGTTTTCTTGTCTCATATTCATTTTTTCAACTTTATCAATCATTCTAGGGAAATAAAAAAATTCATGATCCACAAATTTAAAACAATGAAAACTAGGACCTTTACCAGGGCATTCCTTAGCAAGATGTCCCGGTCTTCTGCAAATATAACAAACATTCAATCCTCCTTTTCTCTTAAATGATCCCCAAACTTTGTTGTAGTATGCACTCAGATCACAGTGATGAACCTGCAAATTTTTTTTCTAGGATCCTGCATCCACTTGTTAGTTCAAAAATCCTTTCTATGCATAGGAATAACATATCTTTCACTATTTCTATCAGGTCTATTCATATCAAATCTTCTTCCTTCTAGTTGTGCCCTAGTTTTCAGACTGGGACAAATCCATCAAGTATACCTAGATCCATTCTTTCGAAACAAATATTTCCACTTATATTACCTTTATCAAAGCACAAATATTTAAGATATTACCTCTTTTCTTCATATCTGATTCCCTTCTTAGCACAGAGCTTCGCAAGTCAAGTACAATATTGTGCACCAGAACAACAAATTTATGCATAGATCTTTCTCTTTTCTTCAGTTCCCAGCAATCATAGTTTCAAGTCCCAACAATGGAACCATTTGTTGTCACAGGGGAAGACCCAAGGTTCAATGCTTCAACAATGCACGAAAAAAACCATAACTAGTGACCCTTTTGGAAACACCTGTGAAGCAAATGAAGTCTCACCCGAGGTACGAGCATGGGGGTTGCAGGACTCAAGTGTCTACAACCTAGTTGGGACACATATCTGTGATCAAAATACTTGACAAAGAACTTATCCAATAGCATTAATTAATATTTCACCCTTATTCACATTGCAGGTCAAAACCCTAATGATAGAACATTGCAGTATTACTCAATATCTAATCACATCTAATCATTCAACACATAACATCAAAGCAAATCTAGCATTCATTCAGATCATAAGCACTCAACATTCATAGATCTATCTATCATAATAACGCACTTAAAAAATAAAAGAACAATATAGCACAAAGCACATAACACATGATATACGTGGTTCACCCCAGTGTGGGGCTACGTCCACCAACTCTTCTTCTTCTTTATTATCTTTTTCCAATATTTTTGCATGTACAGAGCCACAAATCCAACTCCGCATAGAATAGGAGAATTGTGCGCACCTCACCAGATCCTCCTTCCCCGATCTTGGCACAACACAAAGCCTTCTTACAATCACTTGCACTTAGCCCTCCAAGTTCTCAACACATAGTATGCACAAAGCCTACCTACAATTCACACAAAACTTACACTTATCAAAATCCCCCTTTGATCACATCGATCTATCTACTTCATACTTACTTCACTCTAAGTCCTATATACTTATTTATACATTACAAAAAGGGCCTAAACATGGGTAAGACCCATGGGTCAACATTCCATACTCGTTACATAAACCCTAAAACCCAAAAAAATCGTAAAACAGGGAAAGATCCTGTGATCTCTTCTTTGCCTGGGTGCTTCATCTTCGACCAGCCTATCAAACTCCCAAAAATGGTCAAACATCACCGAGATTCTCCAAAACTTGGTCGAGGGCCAACAATCGTTCATATCCATTGCATGTACAATTCCATGCATCCCCCCACATGGGATGAGAGTCTTCCCTATGTTCAACACAACTACAATGGAGCCATACAAACCTCAATCGACCACAACCCCTTTCAGTTGGGAATGGGATTTCAGCCATTAGGTCCCATGGATGTTGCACTACCCCTTGCGATCACCCAGGCAGACTCATCCCATGCTGAAATTGAAGTTGACAAAGCCATGCTGAAACAAATATTGTTCTCACAGAGGTGAAAAAGTGAAGACTGTTCACAGTGTATATCAAGATGAAACAATGGAGGACATGGGTAGAAGTGTACCAAGGATATATGCAGCCCTAGACAACAAGCAAGCAGAGTATCAGTCACATATGATTGAAGTGGAAGGTATGATCAACAACCAAACCGTTTCTATTTTAATTGATTTAGGATTTAGTCATAGTTAGATAGATCCTAAGATGGTGGAAAGTTTGCATTTGACAAGAAGAAAGCATGAAAAATATTGGTTAGTGTAGATATATACTAGAGACAAAAGAAACGTTAATGAGATTCAATGTCATGTCCTATGGACATGAATGGAATGAACACCAGGGAGGATTTGAACACCTTTCCTTTAGGTTCCTATGATTGTCTAATTGGGATGGATTGGTTGGATTAACAACATGCTATCCTAGGGCCAGTCAAAAGAGATGAACTGCAATAATGGAGTCAAGCAAGGTTGTCCCTTGTCCCCTACCATTTTTGGCATATACATTGGCAAGTTAGAAGATTTCTTGGAAAAAACAGGTTTTGTCTACCCTAGTCTCAATGGTATAGTCATCAATCTTCTTCTTTATGCCGATGATATAATTTTTATGGCAAGGAGTCCCCATGATCTCTAAAACCAACTAAGAATCCTAAATGATTTTTTCTCCAATATGGGTATGACTGTTAATACTGATAAGACTAAGGTCATGATTATTAAATCCAATAATATCACTTATGATACCTTCGTATATGACAACAACAAATTGGAGGACGTGAATTCATACAAATATATTGTAATTGATATTCACCACAAGCTCAGTTGGAATTATAGCATTGAGAAAAAGATTATTGGGGGATGGAAAGTTTATTATGGGTTTGAAAACAATTATAAATCAGTTGATCTTTGGAGTTTGGATAAGAATAAACTCTTCTTTGAGACTCTTGTTGCACCCTTTATTATTTATGGATGTGAAGTCTAGGGATATAGTATCTCTCATGAACCTTAGAGAAAGATAGAGAAAATACAAAATATTTTATAAATTATAATCTCAAAATTAAAGGAAATACACCCTATCCCATCCTCCTCTTAGGAACAATCCTCTCCCTCATTGAGAGCATGGCTATGATTAGATGCCTAATGTATAAGAACAAGTTAAATAACATGGAAGACAAGAGGCTTCCTAAAATTGCTTCAAAATTGAGTCGTAACCACCATTGACTCAAGAAAGGATGGCATAAAGATGCTCGATCTTGGCTAAACTATTGTGGAATCAAGGAAGACACCATTTTGAAGAATAAATATACTATTAAAAAAATCGTCAAATCAAAATTTAAAGAGAAAATGTGATGTGATAAAGAGTTAGAGGAAAAAATAAAATTAAGGTATTATAAATATGTAATCAACCATAATCTAGAAGATCAAAATTTTCTATCTGTTTTGTCAAGTGTAAAGAATAAAATAAGCATTGCTATGATAAGGACAAATTCTCATGAGCTCCATAGTGAAATTGGGCATTGGTCAATTCCTAAAACGCCATGGGATGAAAGAGTGTGTCACCTTTGTGCCACTAAGAAGGTTGAAGATGAGAAGCACTTTCTCTTAGATTTTCCAACCTATACTCATATTAGATCTCATTTTCAAATATTTGTCACACTACCAACCTTCCTAACCTCTTAACTCAACAAAAGTATGGTGATCTTGGAAAGCTTCTATTAATGTTTTTCAAGCACATAAACAAAATTCTAAAGAATGACACGTAATCACTTTCCCTCTTAAGGTCTAATTCGGTCTTAGTGGATGTTAATCATCATCATCATCATATTAGCTCAAAATATGTTAGTTGCATAGTGTTAAAAAGTTAATTCAATCAAATGATCAAGTGACAAAAATATTTTTAGGCAATTTTTTTAGATAAGATGAAAGACCACCCTAAATTGAGATTTGAACTTTTAGAATTTTTTATTAAATATTTTTTNAAAATAAGCATTGCTATGATAAGGACAAATTCTCATGAGCTCCATAGTGAAATTGGGCATTGGTCAATTCCTAAAACGCCATGGGATGAAAGAGTGTGTCACCTTTGTGCCACTAAGAAGGTTGAAGATGAGAAGCACTTTCTCTTAGATTTTCCAACCTATACTCATATTAGATCTCATTTTCAAATATTTGTCACACTACCAACCTTCCTAACCTCTTAACTCAACAAAAGTATGGTGATCTTGGAAAGCTTCTATTAATGTTTTTCAAGCACATAAACAAAATTCTAAAGAATGACACGTAATCACTTTCCCTCTTAAGGTCTAATTCGGTCTTAGTGGATGTTAATCATCATCATCATCATATTAGCTCAAAATATGTTAGTTGCATAGTGTTAAAAAGTTAATTCAATCAAATGATCAAGTGACAAAAATATTTTTAGGCAATTTTTTTAGATAAGATGAAAGACCACCCTAAATTGAGATTTGAACTTTTAGAATTTTTTATTAAATATTTTTTGTTATTTATTTTTTATTTTTATTGATTATAATTTTACAAATAAATGTGATAACTCTTTCAAATGTGATATTTACTAGTGAAACACACGGACAGCTGAAATAGAGCTGAGGAAATCCAAAAGTTAATCTTAAATGTGGTAATTCCAAAGGCTAATCAGTTAAACGTGGCAATCATATGGTGGCACAATAATTTCTTAATATGATTAGGTAAATGTTAAAAAGTAAACAACTTAAGTGATGCATTCAAAAATATAAGGAAGTTATGAAGAGTAAATCACATTCATTGATTTAGGAGGACGACTAAGAATATTCCAACATTTTCAATTGTTAGCCATCAGATTAGAATTTTAGATTAAAAGGTGATTAATTGTGCCCATCTCCAATAGGTATACGTCTTTCCGTGTAAAAATGATAAAATTTTGATTAATTTTGAAGATATTAAAAATTAGAATAATTTTGAATCTATTTTATTTTAAAATTAATTAATTAAAATAATAATAAAATATTTAAAAATATTATGTAAATTAAAAAAGAAAATAAATAATTAAAAAAAACATTTACTGATCTTTTAATTATGAATTCTAATCTTATTGCCAAAAATTGAAGATGCGACATTCCTTCCCAATCAATAAATGAGATTTAATATTAATAACTTCTCATCATTTTTAAAGGCATACATTAACCTGTTAATGAGTGAGACCGCAATTGACCAACTTCCTCAAATCGTTACGTTAACTTTACATGTTTAATTGTGAAAACGACATCCATCTTTTGCGATCTAAGGACCTTGATAATCTATGCAAGAAATTTGAAATCAGTCCAAGAGATAATCACACCAAATATATTATTAAATGTACAGATTCATCGATATAGTCTTTACAAAATTTGTAATCAAAATATTATACTAATATGAGGTTTTCCATTGTTATTTTTGGAATTGTAGTTCAAAGTTATGCATTAAACCTGAAATCAATCCAAGAGATAATCACATCAAATAGATTATTAAATGTATCCAAATTCATCCATGTAATCTTGGAATTGTAGTTCAAAGTTATGCATTAAACCTGAAATCAATCCAAGAGATAATCACATCAAATATATTATTAAATGTATCCAAATTCATCCATGTAATCTTTACAAAATTTGTAATCAAATTATTATACTAACCTGAGGTTTTCCATTGTTATCTTTGGAATTGCAGTTCGAAGATGTGCAAGCCGAAATAAAAGGTTGTAAGAGATGAGTGTAACCCTCTGTATTATTATTAATTAAAAGCTAAGATCTCACCACCATAGTCAGTACAACCACTATGGAAATGCAATGAGACTAAAGGGATTTCATGATTTGTCTTTTTGGGGTTAATCATATGTTGTGAATATTTATCATATATATTGTTATAGTTTGTACAGTCATTTGAAACAAATTTTATGCCTTGTTTTTTGGTGTGTAATTACTCCAATGTACTTTCTGCATATGATAATAAATAGACAACAGAAAGGTTTATTTTTCTACAATTTTAGTACTTTCTGCATATGATATGATAATAAATAGACAACAAAAAGGTTTATTTTTGCTACAATTTTATTTGGGTGGATGGAACACCTACCTACTCAACCACCACAAATAGTATGCTTAGAAATGCATGAAATCGAGCGGAGAGGCAAATGCATGTTACAGTTTTCAGTTTATGGACATACATAATTTTACAATTTTCATTTTAAATAACTAAGTTTTCTATTACCTTTCTCACTTTACGGTGTTTTTCGAGCATATAATTTTTTTTTTAAAGAATAACACATAATCACTTTCCCTCTTAAGGTTTAATTCGGTCTTAGTGGATGTTAATCATCATCATCATATTAACTCAAAATATGTTAGTTGCATAGTGTTAAAAAGTTAATTCAATCAAATGATCAAGTGACAAAAATATTTTTAGGCAATTTTTTTAGATAAGATAAAAGACCACCCTAAATTGAGATTTGAACTTTTAGAATTTTTTATTAAATATTTCTTATTATTTATGTTTTATTTTTATTGATTATAATTTTACAAATAAATGTGATAACTCTTTTAAATGTGATATTTACTAGGGAAACACACGGACAACTGAAATAGAGCTGAGGAAATCCAAAAGTTAATCTTAAATGTGGTAATTCCAAAGGCTAATCAGTTAAACAACGTGGCAATCATATGGTGGCACAGTAATTTCTTAATATGATTAGGTAAATGTTAAAAAGTAAACAGCTTAACTGATGCATTCAAAAATACAAGGAAGTTATGAAGAGTAAATCACATTCATTGATTTAGGAGGACTAAGAATATTCCAACATTTTCAATTTTTAGCCATGAGAATAGAATTTTAGATTAAAAAGTGATTAATTGTGCCATCTCCAATAGGTATACACCTTTCAGCGTAAAAATAATAAAATTTTGATTAATTTTGAAGATATTAAAAATTAGATTAATTTTGAATCTATTTTATTTTAAAATTAATTAATTAAAATAATAAAAAAAATATTTAAAATTATTATGTAAATTAAAAAAGAAAATAAATAATTAAAAAAAAACATTTAATGATCTTTTAATTATGAACTCTAATCTTATTGTGAACAATTGAAGATGATGACATCTTCTTAATCGTCCTTCCCAATCAATGAATGAGATTTAATGTTAATAACTTCCCATGATTTTTAAAGACATACGTTAACCTATTTACTTTTTTACATTTATTTAATCATATTAAAAAATTGCTGTATGCTTATTTGATTGCCATGAAAAGATATGAAGCAAAAGTAGAAATCATAATCACTCATTTATTATCCCTTCCACCCACCATGCTTCTATTTCTTCTTTGGACACAATGTTAAGCTAATAATCCTCTATTTGTCCTGCAACGCACATAGATCAAGTAAATTAATTATAGATCTAGGTACACTGGATGGATGATAATAAGAAAAACCAATGATGTTTACTTAGGTTGGATCACGAGAACAAACTACACTACCTGTACTCCCTGCACCCCTCCCCTTACCCCATATTGGCTCCCATGGTTGTTGGATCACGAGAACAAACTACACTACCTGTACTCCCTGCACCCCTCCCCTTACCCCATATTGGCTCCCATGGTTGTTGATGGGTGAGACAGCAATTGACCAACTTCCTCAAATCGTTACGTTAACTTTACATGTTTAATTGTGAAGACGACATCCATCTTTTGCGATCTAAGGACCTTGATAATCTATGAAAGAAAGTTGAAATCAGTCCAAGAGATAATCACACCAAATATATTATTAAATGTATCCAGATTCATCGGTGTAGTCTTTACAAAATTTGTAATCAAAATATTATACTAATATGAGGTTTTCCATTGTTATCTTTGGAATTGTAGTTTAAAGTTATGCATTAAACCTGAAATCAATCCAAGAGATAATCACATCAGATATATTATTAAATGTATCCAAATTCATCCATGCAATCTTTACAAAATTTATAATCAAAATATTATACTAACCTCAGGTTTTTTCCATTGTTATCTTTGGAATTGCAGTTCGAAGATGTGCAAGCCGAAATAGAAGGTTGTAAGAGATGAGTGTAACCCTCTGTATTATTATTAATTAAAAGCTAAGATCTCACCACTATAGTCAGTACAACCACTATGGAAATGCAATGAGACTAAAGGGATTTCATGATTTGTCTTTTTAGGGTTAATCATATCTTCTGAATATTTATCATATATATTGTTATAGTTTGTACAATCATTTGAAACAATTTTTATGCCTTGTTTTTGGGTGTGTAATTACTCCAATGTACTTTCTGCATATGACAATAAATAGACAACAAAAAGGTTTATTTTTGCTACAATTTTATTTGGGCGGATGGAACACCCACCTACTCAACCACCACAAATAGTATGCTTAGAAATGCATGAAATCGAGCGGAGAGGCAAATGCATGTTACAGTTTTCAGTTTATGGACATACATAATTTTACAATTCTCATTTTAAATAGCTAAGTTTTCTATTACCTTTCTTACTTTACGGTGTACTTTCTCATTTTAGGGTTCTCAACTTAGATAGTTATGGTTCTTAGATAATTAGGGTTTTAAGTTTTAAGTTTTTGGTTTTAAATAGGGTTTTAAGTTTAAGGTTTATGGTTTTAAATAGTTGGGGTTTTGAGTTTATGATTTATCAAGTTTATGGTTCTTAGATAATTACGTTCTTACTTTATATAATTAGGGTTTTTAGTTTATGATTTAAGTTTTTTAGATAATTAGAATTCTCAATTTACATAATTAATTTGGCATATTACATTTTAAAGTTTTTAATTTTTTTTTTAAATATTAAGATTCTCATCTTATATTATTAAATAAACTCAGGAGATTGAAAATATTTTTTATAATATAATAAGAATTTTTGATATATAATATTTAGTTTGCAGTTATTCTCAATTTAAATAATTAAGGTTTTAAGTTTAAAATTTTTAGATAATATTCTCAATTTAAATAATTAAGATTTTAATTTTTTAATAATTAAAGTTATGCTTTTATATAATTAAATTCGTCCATTTAGATTTAGGTCTTAGATTACTAATCTTTTCAGTTTACATAATCAAATTTGCTCAAAAAATTTAATAGAATGGCCCATTACAGTTTAGATCTAAGGTTCTTAGATTATTAACATTTTCAATTTACATAATTAAATTAGCGAAAAAACATTGAACGGTTAATAGCCATTACAGTTATTAGCCATTACAATTTAGATCTAAGGTATAAGGTTTTCAATTTACATAATTAAATTCGCTCAGAAAATTGAATCTAAAAAAGGGTTTTTTAAGAAGTTTGTTAATGTGAGAGGATCGCTTTTGTATGAAAAGTTTTTATACAATATTTGGTTTGTAGATATATCATAGGATCGAAAACATTAACCAGAGAGAATTATAAAAGTTTTTTATATGAATTTATTTTATAATATAATAAGAAGGTTTTTTATTACTATTAATAGATTTAAAATAAAATTTTATGTTATATCTTTTAAATCAAAGTTTTAAGTTGTTATATCAGATTTGTTTTTATATAATATTTAGTTCAAGTTTTTTTTTGTAAGTAAGTATTTTGTATATAAAAAACCTTCGAGAACCAAAAAACAAGAGTACAAAAACTGAGGCCAACCGGTTGTAGTTACTGAACTGCTCTAGAAGGAGAAACCAGTTCAACCAGTCGGATAATTCAAGTATCATAGTCTTTACCAGTCCTAGAAAAGACAGACAAATTAACTACCATGGAGGTCACTAGAGTAAAATTAAAAGTAGGGAACATCCCCCTAGAGAGGTCAAACAAGTTTTGTGTAATCCGGCACATACTCTGGCAAGAGGTCTGGCCAAGGCTCCTCGATGACCGGTGTCCCGCTGGTCGTCCACTGCATGTCCATGGCTACGGTGCACGTGTCCTCGTGAGCTTCCTTCTTGGCACCTGCCGTCGAGGTGTGCGCCTGCAAACTAGTGCCTATCACCTCCACAACTACCAGCTGAACCTCGCCTTTGACGTTTGCTTCTTTATTTGCCGAAGTCTGCTCCTGCTTAAGAGTGTCCATGAGAGCTGGCACGAACATCTTCCAATCAGACTGTTGATTCCCCTCTGCGGCTTCCTGCTGATGACTACTCGCATGATCACTTGCAGTGAGAGGTGCGTTGCTGGAGTCCTCAGGGGAGGCGTCGGGGTGGCTTGCCAGAAGCTGAAGAACTACTGACAGCCTCCCTTCCATCTGTTTAACACGGAACTGAAGATCATCCACTCCTTCCCGGAGCTCAAACACTAAATCATGCAAAACAGTGAGGCTTTCGTGCGGCAAGTTAGAAGAAGGTGCCTTCATTTTGCTGCTGGGTCGACCATGGCCGGTCCTTCTGTGGGACGATTTAGCTGAAGCTCCACCCAGCGCAGGAGGAGGAGAGGAGTGCCTGAAAGAGGAGGGTCTAGGCCGAGAGGGATGTCGCCGTCAAGAATTCAAGGTAGTGTCAATGATGGCGAGGCAATCAAAGGCTTGTGGAGCATGGGGTCGGCGCGACAAAGGCGAGGTGGGGGATGAACCAGAGGGCGAAGAGGATGTACGAGGCCTCCGAGGATGCCAGGGAGAGCCTCTACGAGGTCGCAGTCGTAGTTGTGGCATGGTGATGCCCGACGCTGTGGGAGGTCCGCGGAGCCAAGGTGGAGGGTGGGGGGCTGCCAAAGGGGCCGAAAGACCAAGAACAAAACCGCATAACCAGAATCAAACCGCCGAGCGATAATACAAATGAAACGCAGTATTGCACTCTGCATTAAGGTGGTCGAGAGAGCTTGGTTTAATGCCTCTCCCATCATTGTTTTAATGCGAGTTAATGCCCGGGAGTGCTGGCTGCAGTGGGCACGAGCCGAGCACATTGATCCGTGCACTGCTGGCCTCTCGTTGTCGTCTCTTCGCACCAAGTGTCGGGCCCTATCACCCCATCCGGGTGAATATTTAGTTCAAGTTATATGAAAAGTATTTTTAACATTAATATATTTAAAATTTTATTTTATTAAATTTGTGTATTATTTAAATTTATTTTTTATTATAATTATGTATTTTTTGTTTTGAGACTTTTTATAAATAATTATTTTGTTGGTTTACTTGAAAATAAATTGTATTAAATAATAATCAAAATAATAATCTACAAAATATAAATACTTTTTAATTGAAATGTAATTATTTGATGCAAAATACCAACACAATAATTAAGACAAAGACAACATTTTGTATTTTGAATCACATTAAGATATTTTAAATTTGTCAAAATATATAAATATATTTTATATATTTATGAACTATTATAATATAAAATTTTGATAAAAAAGAATTTCAATATATAACATACAAACAAAATAATATCTAAAAAGAAGATACCATGCCATGATTAACATTGTAATGCAGTAGTGCCATAGTAAAATATTGTTTAGCTTAATCAACATGTCTCATCATAATCATATTCACATGGTAATACATTAATAATACATTATTACTTTAATAATGTATTATTAATGTATTGATAATTTAATATGTTACATTATAGATTAATGTATTAATACTTTAATAGCTAAATGTCATTAAGGTCAATGTATTAATGTTAAGTTTTGAGCTATTATTATGTTTCTTTTCAATTTTCTAGATAAAAATAGCATGTGTAGGATCACTGAGACAAACACAATCATAATATACACAACATTTATCCTAGGAAACCCTTTGGGGGGGGGGAGAAAACCTAACAAAAACTTCGTTGATATATATAGCCACTACAATGCCAAGACAATAAACCAAAACATTAGAGAATATCCAAATCTGAGTAATGCACCTCTCTCTTACTTCTTCTCTCAACTGCAGCTACAAAAACTGTGCACTTGATGAGAGAATGAGTGAGCTAGATAATGAGGTGCTAGCCTTTATTTATACTAGTTGACAGGTGCTAGAAAGGTGTCTCTTCATTGGGCAGGGCCAAATTCTCTTCTTAGTGGTTAAAACCACTTTAATTAGGCTCGAGGACGAATTCTTAATTTGCATAATACAATTAGGGTTTGACCAATCCACAAATGGGTATTTGGTCAATTACAATGCGCGACATGATCAATCCACAAAAGGGGATTGATATTATGAATAATAACTCAATAATAAATAGAATACTCTTTGCAGTTACAATATTTCAACACTCCCCCTTAATAAGAAGGGTATTCTAGAACATCATCAAGAGTGAGAGAGGGAAACAACATCAACAACATCTGGAACACTGACTGGCATATCTATAAATCATCAAAAGTTTTTTCTCATCATCAATATCATCATCCACATCAAGGAGCTGGAATGGCATCATCATCATCTGCATCAACATGGATTAGTATAACACTAATACATCATTATCATCAATAAAAACATGAGGCTAATACAACATCATCATCAACATCAACACAACACGAAGGATGGAGCATCATCAATATCAACACTAAGCTAGAAATATTCAGCATGAAGTTTACATCTCATCAACATCAACACGCAGATGGAAATTTTCAGCATGAAGATGACATCTCAACAAAATCATAACAAAGCTATAAATCTTCAGCACAAAGTTGCCATATCAACAACATCAGAATGAAGCTGGAAATCTTTAGTACGAAGCTGGCATCTCAACAACATCAAGATGAATATGGAAATATTCAACACGAAGTTGGCATGTCAACAACATCAACATGAAGCTAGAAATATTTAGCACAAGGTTGGAATCATAACATTACTCCCCCTTTTGAGGGAGGTCCTTTCGGACTACACCAATATTGTCTCGAAAGTGCTCAAAATTTACAAGAGACAGAGGTTTGGGAAACACATATGAAACTTGTTCATTTGTGCCAATATAATGGAGGTTTATGGCTCTCTCTACACCATATCATGAATGTAATGATACCATATTTCTATGTGTTTTGATGTATCATGGAACACATGGTTCTCTGTCATCTTTATGCATCTCTGGTTATCACATAGAATCATGGTTGCTTCCATATCCATATCAAATAGAATTGTCAACAACTTCCAAATCCATATGACTTCACAACTGGCAACACATGCAACAATGTATTATGCTCCTGCCATGCTAACATAAATACTTGATTTCTTCCTACTCTTCCATGATATCATGGTTGAAACCATACTAAAATAACATCCTGAGGTGCTCTTTTGTTCAGAGACACTTCCAACCCAATTTGAATCAATATATCCACTCAATTTGAAGTCATGATCTCAATTATAACTGAGACCAAAATCCAATGTACCCTTAAAGCATCTCATCACATTTTTTGCAACAGCAATGTGAACACATCTGGGTTCTACCAGAAATTGACTTAAGGTGTTTAGAAGAAAACATATATATGTACTGGTGTTCATTAGATATATCAATGATCCAATGATCTGTCTATACAACGTAGGAGCAACCAATGTTGATGAAATATCAACCATGAGCTTCAACTTTGTTTCAATGGGTGTATTCATGGACTTACACTCCAACATATCAAACCTATTCAGTATTGCAACTGCATACTTAAATTGGTTAAGAAATATCTTCTTTGGGCTCTACCAGGCCTCGAGACCTAAGAAATAGTGCATTAGGCCTAGGTCTTTCATCTCAAATTCTGCAGCGAGCTTCTTCTTACAATCAATGAAGATCTTGTCTTCTTTAGTTAGAAATAAGTCATCCACATAAAATAACAATATAACAGGTTCATCATTCATAACCTTGAAGTACATGTTAGAATCAACTTTACTCTTCGTAAAGCCCAAGCTCGTCAGGAAACTGTCAATTCTTCCATACCAAGCTCTAGGATCTTGCTTCAATCCATATAGAGCCTTCCTCAATCTGCATACATGAGTCTTTCTATCTTCAACATCAAACCCTTAGGGTTGTTCTATACACTTCTTCTTCAATGACACCATTTAAGAAAAAAAATTTCATGACCATCTCGTGTATCTTCCGCTTAATCTTAGGTGCAAGGGATATGATGGTTTTGATTGAAGTGTATCTCACTACAAGAGAAAATGTCTCTTCATAATCAATGCCTTCCTTTTGAGAAAAGCCATGAAACTTGCTTTATATTTCTCAATACTTCCATCAACAACATGTTTTATCTTGTAATACCATTTGGAAGATACCACATCCTTTCTCTTTGATCTGGGAACTATTTCCCATACATCATTCTTTATAATGGATTGGTATTCTTCTGTCATGGCTTCTTCAAAGCAAGTAGGATCCTTCTCTATGAGATCACACATAAAATCTATATAACTGGAGAATGGATTGAGTTTCTTGACTTGTCTCATGGTTCCTTCGGGGGCACCATACTTCTCTCCATCTTAAATAATTTCCCTTTCCCAGGCTGTCTTTATCTTATGGGAGATTTTCATCTGATGAGGTTCGTGAGATTCTATTATGTCATGATTTTTTGGAATCTACTCATTGGGGGAAGTTATGACTTCCCTCACCGGTTTTGCAACACTGGGAGCTACATGTTCCTTTTCATATACTTTTAAAGATGATATCTTCTTGATTTCGTGAGTGTTGCATATTCATCAAAGGTTACATATATGATGATATCAATATGATGGTAACCTGGTATATAAATTTTGAAGGCCTTGGAGACCTCACAATATCCAAAAAATATTCCCTTTTTTCCTAAAGGGTCCAACTTGGTTCTCTTCTCTTTCAGAATGTGTACAAATACTCGATAGCCAAATATTTTGAGATGGATTAGTTCTGGCTTCTTTATGGAGAACATCTCTTAGGTGGTTTTGAACCCAAGTACACTATGGGATAATCTATTATGTAGATATACTATTGTTCTTGCTTCTTCTACCCATAAGTGCATTGGAATATCTTGATCGTGGATCATAATATTCATTGCTTCCATTATAGTTCGGTTCTTTCTTTCTACTACACCATTTTGTTGAGGATTGTAGGGAGTTGTGAGCTCCCTATTGATCCCGACATCTTTACAAAAGTTTAAAAACTATTTTGAGGTGTATTTTCCTCCATTATCCGACCTGCGTATCTTGATATTTCTTTGAGAGAGATTCTCTATCAAGGATTTGAATTCCTTAAATTTACCAAACACTTCATCTTTTGACTTCAAAAAGTAAACCCAGGTTTTGAGAGAATAGTCATCAATAAAAGATACATAGTATGCATACCCAGTAATGGAGGTTGATGGAATTGGGACACATACATCTGAGTGGATGAGCTCTAAGACTCCTTATGTTTTAGTGTTTCTCTTTGGGAAAGGGTTCTTGATGTTCTTTCCTTGTGCACATCCATTTCACACACCTTCATGGTCAACCTTGAATTATGGAAGACCTGTGACTGCATTGTTTACATATGGTAATTGTAGTGTCCCCAAGGCTGAGCCCCGTTACAGATCATGTTATATGCAAAGAATTGTAAATGTGTTCTATAGGCTGGTGAGCCAAGTTTTGTATAAGCTAGAAGGCTTATGTGTTTGTTAGGCCAGGGAGCCTAAGTGTTGAAGGCCAGGAGCCTGTTAATGTACTTGTATGTATGCAGATCAATTAATAAAATATAAACACCGCCAGTGCAGACCGACCAGGATGAATGAGTGAAGGGGGACTGAGCATCCACATAGTGGGCAAGGAATTAGGGGCTAGAAGGTGGGAAAGGGGCTGAGTGTTGAGCCTAGGGGCTAAGCCTAGGGGGCTTAGGCCTGGAATAATATTTTAATATTATTTCCTAAAAATCCATGTGCATATTATTTTTATCCTAAGTCCTTTTGGAAGGACACGTGATTTCCCAAGTGGTGGAAGGAAGGCATACGGATGGAATGCATGCAGTTCCTAGGGTGACAAGTGTCAGCCCTAGTGCATGCAAATATAACAGATGAAGTAAGCCATGGGAGGGGGATTCTCATCCATTCGAACCGACTGCCCTGAGAGAGAGCCGTGGGGAGCCAGTCTGCAGGAGACCCTCGTGTAATCCTGATACAGAAAAGAAAGCATGTGTTGCCCTGAAGAATCCGTGTACACCCTGTCCAGCGAGCGTGGAGTTTGTGTCTGTCTCTGAGAAATCCCGTGTGCGCATTCCCTAAACGGGAAGCTTGTGTTGGAATCAAGTGGAAGAATCCTTGTTTGTTGGGGAAAAGCTGAGCTAGCCTATGCGTCGAACCTTGTTCCGAAATCATGACCGTGAGATCATGATGTGACTGCTGAACCGGTTTGAGGAGCCTGTGTCTGTTTTCCCCGTGGGTTGTTGTGGCCACGCAGTTCTGGACTGCGTGAGGCTTTTTGGCCTATGAGTGACTCCTCTAGGTGAGAGAGTGTGCAGAGGAAGGATAGAGCTCCTGGAAGGAACCCTGTAGCTGCTACAGAGCCTAGAGACTTCCGGTCCGGTCTGTTCCTGTAACCCAAGGTAAGGGAGACTGGCAACTAAAGGACTGTCCAGGTGATAGAGAAGGTGCACTCTCCTGGGGTGGAATAGGCATGTGGGGAATGAGGGTCTGTGGGTAGTGAGCGTGGGATATTCCTGTGAGAGAATTCCTTCCTTGTGATGTTTTCCCAGTAACCTCAGCCTGAGTCTGGATTACCTGCCCTGGGGTGGAGCTCAGTCCCAGCTCGGGGGTGACCCACTATTGAGTTGAGGAGAAGTGTCGTCTATGGCTGGGAGGTTCGTCGGAGGCCTGCACTTGGTCGGTGATTTCTACAGTTGTTAAAATATAAGTATTCAAATTATGATTTAATCATGTTGTGCATGACCATGTTGTTTATGTATCATGTTTTCCGCTGTGTAAATGAATTACTGTTGAATGCTATGGCTTGTTTAATTGTAGCAACAACTTATATATTTTACTCTAAGATTTAAGTGTGTTTAATTTCTTAAATGCATGAGCTTATAATGTCTGTACGAATTATGTAAAAATCCATGTATAGAATGGTAACTGAGAGGTTTGGAAACCTCGGTAGTGAAAAAGGGTTCACTACAAAGTGGTATCAGAGAGAAGGTTTCGACACTGAGCCTAGATGGGCCAGTTGAGTGGTCTTTGGACCGAGGGTGAGAGAAGAAATTGTGTTTGGAGGACCAATTTCGGACCCTGGTATGGCCCGGAGTGTATAGGAGTTACTTAACTGTGCCTATAAGCTCAGGAGGTATAGCGGTGTTGTGAAACCGTAGCCAGTGTGTTCTATGGCCATAGGAAGACAAGTATTTACACCAATGGTGTTAGAAACGTAGGATCTGTTCAGGAGGGAAGGTGAACCCTTTTAACCGTCTGATCTGGAGAATGTGCACAAGGTTTAAAGCCTTTGGATACTGCACAGGAGTTTAAACTCGGGAGGATCGTGAGTCGTAAGATCACTCTGGGATTACTCGTCAACCATCCGAGTTGACAGAAGTTGCACAGGTTTTAAGTCCTCATGGGTAGAGGAGAACTCCCGGAGAGGCGTCGTGATATTGGATTCATCAGGGTTTTACAAGTCAATAGAACCGAGACCTTGTGAGTCTCAAAACACCGAAGAGATCATAGCCGTGAATCTCGGGTGGACACGCGTCAGAAGATCCAAGAGGATTCGGGGTTCGACACTTCGTGGAATCTAGAGACATAGAAATCATCGCATCAGGAATCGCGATATCGCGATGTCCGAAAGGGAAACAAGGAGACAGTGACATGGTAGAGTCAATTTCCATGAGCATCGGAAATCGGAGAATCAGACTTCTCGAGCACATAGAAATCTTGTCACACGAAATTGCGATCCGCGATTTCGCGACAAGATCTGGACCGTTCATATTAGGGGACATGTGGCAGAGATCTACCATCGGGGAAAGTCCCGACAAGGAGTAAGTCCATCGGTGTTTGAAGTTCATAGGGAAATCAGGAACCCCGGTGACAAGCGATTCATACACTTTGAAATCGATATCCGCGAAATCCCGATCATTGGAGAACAACTGTCAGTCATAGCGGGACTGAGAGAAGCACCGTAGTGCGGGAGCCATTTGTTAGTTGGACGGAGGTCAAAGTTCATCGAAAAATCGGGGATTCCGTCGTCAAGAGTTTTGGAACATTTCGATTCGCGAAACCCCAAAACCCCGATAAGGAACATAAGATGATGGTCTTATAGCAGTCGGTCATATGGATTAAAGGCTTATTCGGTAGAGGCTAAGACGACAAGGTAGCGCATCGGGAATCAGGATTTGGGAAATCGAGAATCGCGGGGACAAGGATTCCATGTGTTGTGAGACTCCGAACCCCGAAACCCTGATGAGCAGTTTGATTACGGTCACAAGGTAGAGGTCACATGGACCCCGACATATCCGAGGGGGTTAAGGAAAAAGACGCATTGGGAAATCGGGGATCGGGAGTTCGTGAGGACAGGAACTTATGTCATCAGGGATCACGAAACCCCAATACCCGAAACCTCAAATGTGAACTGTGTCACGTGGACACGTGGAGTTGTACCGCGTGCCAAGGGGACCCGATGACATCGTTGGAAGCAACGTGGAACCTCATGAACTTGCCACGTGCCACCGTGGTAGTGGGCGACAGCTGTGTTGTGGACCAGTAGGGAAGAGTGAGTCGAAATTTCGGAAGTCAGGGCTTGGAGAACAAAGAGGGTCTGAAAGCTTCGTGGGCCGAAACCCTGAAACTTGAAGTCCCGAAAAGCCGAGAAGATGGAAGTTCTGAAAACCCGAAATCCTGGGTACCAAAACTCAAGGTCTTGAATGTTTCGAAATATCAAAAATTGAAGTTTTGGACATCCATAAAACACAGAGCCAGACAAAGCTCAGAAAACCTTGTGAAGTTGAAATGTCTTTCATTCTTGTTCGTATTAGTTATAAATACTGTGGATTGTTTGTGAAGGCTTAAATGGCCTGACAAATTTTAAATTTGATTGCACAGTGTGTGTGCAGATTTAACAGAGGGCAGTACTCCAGTTAATCAACGCCGAGTATGGAGTGGGGAAAAGTGCAGTTTACCCCTGAAATAGAAGATGAACAGGAAGGAAAGGATGTTAACCTGGGAGTCAAAGGATCGAACTCTAATGGGCATGGAAAGGAGATGGATAAGGAAGGACATATAATGAAAATCCTTGAAGGATTGCAAAGAGAGGCCAAGGAGTGTCGAGCTGATAGCCGAAAGCTCATGAAAGTCAAGGATCGACAAGGGAAATTAAACTTAAAATTCTTGCAGAGTCTGAAAAGAATAGAGAAGAAACTTAAGAAGGGAAGAGACTCAAGTACGACAAAGAGTCGCAGAGAACATGGGAGAAGAAGAAGATCGAGGAGTAGTAGCCGACATCACAGTCGCTCCCAAAAAAATTCAGATAGGGAGACACACAGTAGTTCAAGCCCATCCCCTACCAGAAAACATCATAAATCTGGAAGGGAGGAATTGAAAGGAGAGATGAATAAAATTAAGCCTCCAACATTCAATGGAGAACATAAGAAGGAGGAAGATGTTGAGACCTGGTTGCTTGGCATGAAGAAATACTTCCAACTTTAGAATTATTCTGCTCGTGCAGAAGGTAGAATTGCAATGTACCGGCTGAAAGGAAAAGCATCCATGTGGTGGGATCAGTTTGTGCAAGTGCAGCACATCAGAGAGAAACAGGTCACGTGGAAGGAGTTTAAGAGGTATTTCAAGAAGAAATACCTGACTAAAAGATACTATGACAGAAAGATGAAGGAGTTCTTCGAACTCAAGTTGGGCAGTATGACCATTGATGAGTACGAACGAAGTTTTCTAGAACTGCTGAAGTATGTTCCATTCATCAAGGACGAGGCTGTCAAAATTCAGAGGTATCTGAGTGGACTGCCACCTTCCATTGGTGACAAGATTCAATATGATGATCCTAAGACCATGGAAGAGACCATAAGAAGGGAGAAATGCCTATACGAACAACAAAGAGAAAAGCCTACCTTTCGGAAGGCTTGGG
>SNQJ01S0000840.1:166310-178626 GCA_010110895.2 Picea sitchensis | reverse complement strand
GAAGAAAGATTAATAATGTTTTAATAGACTTAAAATTGTTTAAGCTCAATTACAACTGATTCACCCCCCCTCTCAGTTGTCTTAGTAATTTCAACATCCTAATGTTATGATTTAAGGCACATAGTTGTAATAAATTATTAAAAGGGAGTTTTAAAATAAGAAAAAAACATAGAGGAGAGAATGTGTACGCATAGAAAGGAATCTAGAGACTAGTTAACAATAGTCTAACTAAAGAAGAATCATATTTTAACTCAGCTCAGATTTAGTAAGGTGTCAATCATTAATTGGAAATAAAGGGAATAAAGAGACATCTAGGAGTGATTCAAGGAGCGCTTTTAGGAAGGGTGAGGGAAATGAAATTTTATTAAAATAAAATGTGGATTTACTTGTGAAAAATTGGGGAAAGGGTGACAAGTATAAAGGGGAAATAATTCTAAATGTATTTATATTAAAAAGAGAATTAATTGTGCAAGTGGGGATGAGTTGAGAAAATTCTATAAAACAAATGGTTAAGATGATAAATGAAACACACGGGTTATGGGTAAAGTTATGTTGTAGAAATATTGATTGGTTTTACTTGTGAGAGTTGGGATACCCAGCTTGAGAGAGTGTGATGGCTCTACCTTGCGAGGAAAGTTGGGAGCTAGAGGATTTCTGGTTGTGTGTGTGTGGCCCCTTTGCATCTCGGGAGGCTACGAGGGAAGAAGAGTACCCCTAGCGTTGGCTGGGAGGTACCGGTGAAGTGTCGACGATTAGCAAGAAGGAGGAAGAAAAGAATGCAAGTCGCTGAAGAACATCTTCAAGTCCATCTTCGTTGGTTATGGTATTTGATAAATTGTTATACTATTCTTGATTTAGAATTGTTAATAGATTTCCCTCGATTCTGAACTTGTATAAATTGAAAATATAAAATGCATAATTTTGATTAAACCTATATTGGAATAATAAATTGTACATTACCTCTGTTGATAGAACCTTACGACTCTTGTTATACTCAGTTTTTCTTTTATGTTATATTGTAAAGCACCAAGAAATGGATAGGAAATTTTTACCAATACATTTGTACCTATGTTTAGTAATGTTGCAATATTTCTCTATTAAATTTTGAATATCGATGAATATGTAAAATGGAGGCAACCTTTTTTGTGTATGAGTGTCGATGGAGGCAAACGTTTCAGATTCTATCTCAATAAAAATTATGAGGATTTATGAATCTCACCCTTCGAATCATCAAAATAGTGATGTACCTTGGATTCAATTTGGGACAAGTCTGTTTTAAAAAAAATAAAAATTGCGTGTATTTGAAATAAATAATTCGGAGGTCTATTTTACACGCTTGAAGAACCCTCACTTAATGGAAGCGAATGGATTACTTACGTATTGGTTGAACCAGAGTTTAAATATTAAACCTATGCTGATGTGTGATTGATTGCTACTAGAGTTTAAATATTAGATTCTCTTGCGTTGTTAGAATAATGTTGATGTGTGATTGATTATGGGAATTAGACACCTCCTTGTTTCTTAGAATAGTCACCAACCCTGAGACGTTAAGTGGTCAAAATATATCGGATGAATCCTGGGCTTGAGCATTTCTTATGTGTCTTGGAGGTCCTAACCGTGCAGGGTAGGTTGGGTGGGTAGTTCTTTAATTGTGCAATGACTTGGTTGAGAAGTTAATTGTATTTTCTTTAGTTGATCGTGTGGTGTTGAATAGTGCTACTGTTTATGTTAATGCGTTGATTATGTGTCTATGTTAATTATGTTAATGCATTGAATGTGTCGTTATTGAATTATGATGATGTGTATCTTGTGGTGTTATTAATTATGTCATGACGTTTTAATTTTCCCTAATGCAAAAATAAATAAATTACCTTTTATACTTCATTGTTTGTTGTCGTAACGGAAGGGCCATTACAGAAATTTAACCCCTAAAATTATCCCTAGGCCCCATGCCCATCTACAAAAACCATAATTCTCACCCTAGCAAGGTAAAATGTTAAGGCACTAAGGTTATGTAATCTTGTGCCATTTGTTATATTTCCATGTGGTGGTGTCACAACTCACATGTAAGCCATGGCCAAGTAATGTGCAAGGAACAGATCACCGCAAAGTTGATGTTCTTGATAGGTACTTTTTCTCTCCTTAAAAAACCCTTGTTTCAAAGAAGGATATATTCAAATGGTTATGTTGTTTTGCAAACCCCTCCTCAAGATTCAAAAAAAAAATCAACACCACACTAAATTGCACCAATATATTCTTTGATAGGATATCAACAAGAAATCTTCGGATTATGAAGAGGAATATCGAGTAGGGAGATGCAAATTCCCTTGAAGAAATTGATAGTAGACAAAAGAAACTAAAAATAGGGCAAGCATCAACTCCATCCTCCTCAGATTTGTTACTTATTGTTCATTAATTATCTTCAAAATGTTCTCGTGGAGTGGGGCATCACCAATGTTAATGGTCTAGATTGGAGAGGTGAGATGTTGGTGTCTGGCTTGGTTGAAGTACAAGAATTTATTAGCAACATGTCAATAACACATGATGCTATTGTGTTGTTGCCAATAATAACTCTATTATTTTACCATTGGGAGCCTCTCATTATTTGCTATAATTTTTTTTATTTTTTCATATTAAATATGCCAATTTAGAATTTCATTGGTTGTTTCAAGGGTAATATTTTCTGGTTTTAACATTTTTTTTCAGTTTGTGTTCATGTCAATGGAGAAATCCAGAATGCTTAAGAGGAAATTTTAGCAATAAATCAACCCTAAAACAATAGAAGGCTACATTAAAGAAGGGATAGTTTGGACTAGAAGACAGTTTTGGGGTGATTTCAATAAATTTCAACCATATTTTTCCCTTGTGACATAACCAAAAATATCAGTTCCATACCAATATCTTAGATATGGCACAAGTTTTTACATTTCTAATATGGTATCATGTCCTTAATTTACAAGATATTTGGAAAATTTATGATGATCGTATATGAAAAATGTTTATTTGGAACCAAGATGATGACCATGTCATTGATGTTTATTATTGCATGCATATTTTTATCATCATAAGCCATAGAAGAAAATGCCCCAAGTCAATCCATTTAGTGTATGGCCATTATCCTCTCCTTAAAATTTAAACTAGTTTGTTTAATATTATTAGATATTATCCATGTTTACCACATGTACATGTAATATGGATTACCATCTAGTTGAAGGGAGGCCCCATTCCCATCTACACAAACTATAATTCTCACCCTAGTAAGTTAAAATGTTAAGTCACTAAGTGTTGATGTTTTGGTAGCTGTGGGAGGTATTAACCTCCATGTGTAACCTTTGGACTTAGAATTTAATATTCTGGAAGCAAGAGAACCATTAAACAGATGTTAGAAAATTCTGGAAGAAAAGTCGGCCCAATGAGAATAATAATAAAGAAATAGAAAACACCAGAAAGAGATGTCGAGCCTTCTAGAAAAAGTCAATGTAAATTATATATTCCAAAAAAGATAGGTCGACCCTGTGGGAAAAGTTCACTGGAAGAATAAGTATAAATAGGAAGGTGACTACCTCATTTGTACACACTCACTCAGCCAGTGTGAAAGTCTAAGGAGGAACTGTAGTGGCAGCTAGAGCATAAGTTTGGAGAGCAACAGGTGTAGCTGGAGAGGGTGCTAGTCTGGAGGAATAATGTAGCATCCTTTCTGGTCTATCTCTTGTCCTTCTCTTGGTACAAGGTACACTATCTTTGTATGGTTATTGTGCTACTACTGCAACAATATTGTGGCTAGGGTTTATCTATTGGTTCTGGAGTAGGCTTTTTGGAATTATTCTAAGTAAAGGTTAAAGTGCTTGGGGGTGGCATTTCTGCCTATGGTTGGGTGACAATAGTTAGATATTGTCTATGATTAACGAGCACACCAAAATTTTAACATGGTATCGGAGTTGGTTTCCTTCGCAACACTCTAATCGTTGGAAGGAAGATCCTATGTTTCCCCCATTTTCAAGCTTGTTGAGCACTTACTAAACCCATCAAGAAGGTTTCCTAAGTAGGGCACACATTTCCCCTAGATCATATCTCCAAAATTCTAAAATTAAAAATTAGGGTTTCCTCATAAAACCCTAGGTTTGTAGTGTCAGTTGCAGTTGTTGTACCAGTTATAGTTGCAATACCGGTTACATTTGATTCGTACCAGTTGCATTTCCTCTAGACTAGTGAAGTTTCTATGAAATGTTGGGCCTAATTTTTTTTTTCCTGGTGCCCCTTACCCTAGGAAATCTCCAACTACCTTCAGATTGCAAGTTGGAGCACCTTGAAGTTTTATGATTCCTCGTTGTTTTCTGTTGTTTTCCACTCCTGCCAGAGGTATGTACTTGTATGTGTTTAAACTGTATCATTATCTTAAGGGTATTTGCAGGAGAAGGGATCTTTTGTCCAAGCAACAATTGTAGATCCAAAGGGATCTCTTATCCACTCTAGGTTTGATTATTTTGATATGCCTCTAGTTGTTATGGAATTATTGTGATCTTATGAACATCTATTTGTATTTTGATCTATTGAAGTTATGATTATCATACTAACCTTTGGTCAAAGTTAAAGTTATAAGTTGAATCTAGTCAAAGTATTATATTTATTGAGGTTGAGATTTTTGAGTTTACTTGCATTATATTCCCTAACTAAGATTTATGTCAAGAAATCATATTGTCTTAGTACAAGGGACGGGTTGGAGAGAATACTTGTCATATTGAGTGAAAGAGACTCGGAAGAAAAGAAAAAACACTCATTCTTGAAGATAAGACATCAAGTTATAGGTTTGATTGATTAAATTGATAAGTTTCCGATTTTCCATGGAGGAATGATTGGTCACAACACTAGAAGAGTGTTGTTCCTATTTCTAATTATTGTATTTTTTATTTTGGCTTTTTTTCCTGGTAGGTCAAAAGTGATAGCTCTGAGAAGGAGCTACTGTGACGATTGTTCTCATTATTGTTTTTTTTATTATTATAAGAGTATTATTCTTGTCTATTGTTTTCCCTTATTGTTGGTATTGTTCCGGGCAGGTCACAGGTGATAAATCTGAGGGAAGCTATAGTGACAATTGCAGGAGGAAGCATATTATATGGTCTCTAGTTTGAGACATGGAGCAAACTACCCAGATATGAAGTGTATACTCGACCACATACATCCATGTACCAAAGAAAAAGAGGACGAAGAAGGGTACTTTTGCGAGATACAGAGTATATCATATGGAGATTTATTTTAAGGATCATAAGTCTCCAAAGATGACCGAACAAATCTCTCTAATGCAGTTGATCACTATTCAGATCATCAAGAAGAGTTAGTAGAACCAGAAGGGCCAACCCAGAATCGTTGTAGTAAATAGGAAGAGACCAACATGGTCCTGTGACACTTTGTAGGATGCAAAGACATATAGAATTGATAAGCCATATCATGAGAAGTAGATGGCTCCACCAGTGGTGAGGCAGGCTGCCACACCAAGTACCAACGCAGAAGGAGATAGATTTCAGAGGGAGTCAGCCCTCATGATCTAGTAGGGAGGAGAAACCTCCCTAGGACCATTCATAGGATACTTCAGAGGAAATCATCACATACAGAGGGAGCAGATGGATCCAAAGATTTTATAGACTAAGATGGAGTCAAGCTTCTGAGGGAGCATGGAGAATCAGAGTGAGCCTAATCTCATAGAGATTTAGTGAACTATATACTTTCATTCAGAAAGTATTCCTCTTCATATTGGTTCCATGAGTTTAGGAGACTATATCAAAGATTCTTAGGCTTCAAGGAGATATGATACATCCTAGGGAGATTCCCTTGCTTCAGTGACAGAGGAGGAATCTAGTCAAAAGGACTTGGATATGGATTTTTTCCTTGATACTAGAAGGGAATTCAGTGGTGACTTCCAAATTGATTTACAAGATAAAACATGTTGTTGATGGTAGCATAGGGATGTACAAAGCCTGATTTACAGCTAGAAGATTCTCCCAGCAAGAGGGAGAATATTATGATGAGAATCTTGCTCCAGTAGTCAGAAGAAGTGTACATAGATACATGAGAAGGAGTCTCATGTCTGCACATTGAAGAAAGCTTTGTACAGGCCTAAGTAGGCACCTAGGGCATGCTATGTTAGATCAAACAGTTTCCTGATGAACTTGGGCTTTACCAAGAGTAAATAAAATTCCAACCTTTACTATAAGGTTGAATATGGTAGACCAATGATACTACTATTGTATCTGGATGACTTGTTTCTAACAGGGGATGAGAATCTCATCATAGAGTGTAAGAGGAAACTTACTACAGAGTTCTATATGAAAGCCTTGGGTATGATGCATTACTTTTTGGGTCTAGAGGTATGGTAGAGACTGAAGGAGATTTTCCTTAGTCAAGGAAAATATGTTGTAGAGTTTCTGAAGAGATTCATAATGTTGGAGTGCAAATCCATGCCTACACCTATGGTGATGAATTTGAATTTATTAAGTGATAGAAATTCAGAGACAATAAATGCCACCATGTACAGACATATAATAGGTTTTTTTATGTGCTTAACGAACACAAGACCAGATATATGTTTTGCAGTGAACACCTTGAGTCAGTATATGGTTGAACCGAGATGTGTTCACCTAGTTGCAACAAAATATGTGATGAGGTACCTAAGGGGTACAATTGATTATGGTCTCAGATATGTTTCAGGTTGTGAGATAAGCCTACAAGGCTATGGTCATGTAGATTGGGCCGGTAGTGTCATGGACCGAAAGAGTTCATCCGGATGTTGCTTCAATTTGGGATCTGCTATGATCTCATGGTTTAGAATAAAGAAGACCTATGTGGCACTCAATACAACCAAGGCATAGTACATAGCAGTGTGTTCATCATGTAGTGAAGCAGTGTGGTTTTGAAAGTTACTTGCAGGGTTGTTTGATATCAAGTTAGAGGAGACTTGCATCTTTTGTGACAACCAGAGTTATATAAAGTTGACATAGAACCCAGTGTTTCATGACAAGTCCAAGCATATTGAGATCAAGTACCATTATATTTGAGACATGGTGCATAAGGGAGCAGTGAAGCTCCAGTATGTTGCTACCGAGGAGTATATAGTTGATGTGTTGACCAAGCCTCTGTCAAGAGTGAAGTTTGAATACTTTAGGGACAATCTTGGTGTGTTCTAGAAGGATGTACCCTTGTGATAGGGTATGATGTGTTACAGTTGATACTCCAATGAAATGGTCTAGTACACATGTCTACTCCAGTGAAATAGTCTGGTACGCATGGATACTCCAATGAAATAGTCTGGTATGTCGAGATATTTCTACTCTAGTGAAATAGTCTAGTACGAATGGATACTCCAGTGAAATAGTATGATACGTTGAGATATTTCTACTCCAATTAAATAGTATGGTACACATGGCTACTCCAATGAAATAGTCTGGTATGCCAATATATTTCTACTCCAGTGAAATAATCTGGTACGCATAGCTACTCCAGTGAAATAGTCTAGTACGTTGAGATATGTATACTCCAGTAAAATAGTCTAGTACGTTGAGATATTTCTACTCTAGTGAAATTGTTTGGTATGGATGACTACCCCAGTGAAATAGTCTGGTACATCGAAATATTGTTACTCCAGTGAAATAGTCCGGTATGCATGGCTACTCTAGTGAAATAGTCTGATATGCCAATATATTGCTACTCCAGTGAAATATTCTAGTACACATAACTACCATAGTGAAATAGTATGGTACATTGAGATATTTCTACTCCATTGAAATAGTCTGGTACACATGTTACACTTTTGTGTAATCTAGTTGGAATGCCAACTAGTATCATCGGAGGGTTACCAACTGGAGGACCAACCTGTGTGGTTGGAGGTGATTCCTAGCTAGAGTGTCGATCAGTAGCATCAGAGGTTACTAGATGGAGGGACAACCAGTAGTGTTGGAGGTGTTTTCTAGCTTGGAGTGCCAACCAGTAGTGGTGGAGGTGATTTCCAGCTAGACAAGTATTGTATGGCTATGATGGTGATGCTCGTGATATGATCTAGGTGATCATGAGATATCATGTGTGGCTATGGTGATGCTACGTGTAGACTGGCCTGCAATACTGTGTGAGTCTTTCCCATGCCATGTGACATGGATGGATGTGTTTGAGACCATTACATGAAGAACATCTTAGTTAATACCTCTCTAGCTAAGAGGAAGTGTTGATGTTTTGGTAGCTACGGGAGGTATTAACCTCCATGTGTAACCTTTTGACTTAGAATATAATATTCTGGAAGCAAGAGAACCATTAAAAAGATGTTAGAAAACCCTAGAAGAGAATTTGACCCAAGGAGAGTAATAATAAAGAAATAGAAAACCCTAGAAAGAGAAGTTGGTCATGCCAAAAAAAGTCAAAGTAAATTATATTTTCCAGAAAATATAGCATGTCCCTGTGGGAAATGTTCACTGGAATATTAAGTATAAATATGCAGGTGCCTAGATAATTTGGACACACTCACTCAACCAATGCACAACTCTAAGGAGGAACTGTAGTGACAACTAGGGAATAATTTTGGGGAGCAGTTGTTGCAGCTCGAGAGGGTGCTAATATGGAGGAATAGTGCATCATCCTTTATGGTATCTCTCTTGTGTTTCTCTTGGTATAAGGTACGCTATCTTTGTATGGTTATTGTTTTGTTGTTTCTGCAGTATTTTGGCTAGGGTTTATCTGTTGGTTCTGGAGTAGGCTTGCCAAGATTATTCTAAGTAAAGCTTAAAGTGCTCGGGGGTGGAATTTTTTCATATGATTGGGTGACAATAGTGTGATATTGTCTATGGTTAAACGAGCACACCAAAATTTTAACACTAAGGTTATGTAGTCTTATTCCCTTTGTTATATTTTCATGTGGCGGTGTCACAACTCACATGTAAGCCATGACCAAGTATTGTGCAAGGAACATGTGGTGCTAACCATTGGATTAGGGATAATGTGGGAGGTTTGAAATTTTTTCCAATATAACATTAACTATAGAAAAGGAAATCCATCAATGGTGCAAAAACTCTTATGCTAGATCAACACCCAATCATGCTTATGCTTCCAGTTCTAAAAGAAGTTCCTTCACATGTATTTATACCAAACATAGAGACTGTTACAATCCATAATATGTTTCTTTACAAAGAAGTCAGATTTGGACCATCACTAAAGGAATCATCTACTTGTTGGAAATGTACAAGTAATATAAAATTCTTATTATAAATTCATTATTTTTAACATATGTTAATGAACATCACCTATTCACATAACATTCAAGTAAAAATTCACTCATACTAAGCCAAAAGCACCATAAAAATGACAATAAATTAGCATAATACATTTGCAACACTACACCTATAAGTTACAAGTTCCTTGAATGCAATAGGAGTTAATTTATTTATTCATAGGTAGTAGGTATTAATAGGTCAATATAAAGAAATATGCTAGAAAGCAATGTTTCTCATATTTCTAGTGTATCTACCCTAATATTAACACCACCATTAGTATTTGTAGTTGAAATAAACACCATATACCCATATAGTTGATACACGACCATAAAGTTGGCTTTGCATACTAAAAAAAACTTACAAGTTTTTGGAATGTTGACATCCCATAAATGCTCGATCAATGTCTTATCGATGATAAGACAACACTTGAGATGTTGGTACTACAACACAAACATTATTTCACATTGGTATTATGACACTATTGGAGCTTTTAGTGCATGAATCGATTGCCAAATGGCAATGACAACATCAACCAATTGTCATTTGGGTGTCGATATTTTGACATTTAGGTAGTTTAAAAGCAACAAAAAAAAAGTTAAAATAACAACAATGATGTCAATTAATGGTCAAAAGAGAATCATTATTTTCATGATAAGGGACATTTGAGGATTATGTAAGAGATACCACATGGAAACTTTATCCATCAGTTAGTTGTCACTTAAGTGTTGAAATTTTGATGTCCATAAGGGTTACTGGAACTATTAAAACCTTCCATGTGGCAATCTAAATGCCCTAATTTTTATGATGGAATTTTATTTCTTTCTATGTTATTGTGATAACATTAATGTTGGTACAACATTGAAATTTGTACCGAAATGTAGTGCCAAGATTCACCCTATGAAGGCCCCATCTCCTAAGACTCTAACAACAACGGCCTCAACCACAATTGGCTCTAGTATATTATTGACTCGAAAGACTTCCTTTGGTTCCATACAATCAAGAAGTGGTACTCAAACAAATTTCTCTCCATCGTAGCTCTTGCACTATCAAGAAAATGTAACCATTGATAATGTGGATAGCTTTGTAAAGAGATCAAAATAAACCACCCTTGATGACTTTTGGACTGACACTATGACTTTTAGAAACTCTTTCACTTCTCTCTAAGACCTCGAGAAGAATGAGGCCAATATGAAAGATGTCAATGGATTTTAATGAAAGTGACTTCATGGAATGTCTTAGGCTTGAATGACTTCGAAAAAAACTACATTGTTCACCAATTGTTGAATTCTATGGGTGGGACATATTTTTTATTTTTACAAGAGGTCGAAAATGTGGGTTTTATGTGTCATACTTCATGTACATAATTTGTCCTAGGGATACGGGTTTGTATCTAGGTCACATTGATGGAAAAAGGGAGGGTAGCATACTGCAGTACTTATATCTAGCTATTTGGTAATGTTGTTGTTGAGTGGGGTATGGACCCTTCCCAAATACTTGTGTGAATTATTCTGAATTTAGATGGATGAATTTATAGTTTTGTCAATATCTATGCTTCCAATGACGTAACAAATCTTGAGGTCTTTTGGCATTGGATGGTCGATGGCCTCCACATTTCCCTTCGGTGTATCCATGGGGATTTTAATATGGTGGAATGTTAATAAGACAAATAAGGGGTGTTTACTCTATGCATGTTGGTAGGAGATTAAGAATCATGGCTAGATTTGAAGACCTAACTTGGGATATATGACCTTAACCATAAATGGAGGGAAGATTCTATTAATGTTTGGTTTAAGAGGATTTTTTTTTGTAAATGGCTTGGAAGGGTATAATAATGATTGGATATGGACCTCCTCTCACAACATAATATTTATTTTTTGATTCATTAGGAGGTTGTATAGTCCATGTAAATGGAATCACTACTCTTTCTAACCATTATCCCATCTAGTTTTCTCTCCCCTACAGAGAAAAGTGGGTGCATATGACTAAGAATTGGTATATTTTGAATGTCTCCCATCTTCAAATTGTAGGCCATGTGGACAAAATTCATATGTTATGGAGTTTCATTCCCTATCACCATAGAGATATTGGTTGGGTTTCTTGGTGGGAAGATGTTATTTCTAGAATTAAGGCCTTCTTGCAAGGGTACGAAAGGAAAATTGCTAAAATTTGTTGAGTTCACAGTTATTTTGTATGCAGATAATTAGATGATATCATGAACTTTATACAATTCCCCCCCAACCCTCCCTATGATGAAGATATTCAATCTTGGGAAATGAAGCTATACCACTTACTTTAGGTGGACAATGTCCACTAAGTGAAAAATGCTCAATTACAAGCTCAATTGCATTGGCAAAAGACGAGAGTCATGCATACAATTTTTTTCAAATCCCTGGTCACTAAGCAGGTTGGGAAATCCATTTCTTTTTTGAAGACAACCATGGGTCAGATGACAAAGTAAGAAGATATTGTCTAGGAATTGTGGTGTACTACAAAATGGTGTTTTAGTCATAAGGGATGTATGTGTGAAGACATGAAGATACTAAAAAATACCTTGATATTGTGCCATGCAAAATTTGAAAGGAGGAGAGGAGAGCATGTGACCTAACCCTATCCTTGGATGAGTTAGTTAACATAGTTACCTAAGTTGACAAGAACCCACAAAAGTTGTTGGTTTTTTAGAGGTCACATTTTGGGGCTATTTTTATCCCCATTTCAAAATGTGGTGCTCCAAAATTACACATTTTTTGTCAAGCTAATTTTTGACATTTTGTCAAGCTAGTTTTTGACATTTTGTCAAGCTAGTTTTTGACATTTTGTCAAGCTAGTTTTTGACATTTTGTCAAGCTAGTTTTTGACATTTTTTCAAGCTAGTTTTTGACATTTTGAATCTTCTACTTCATAAAGTATCAACATTCGTTTCAAATGTTTTTATTTTTTTATTTTTTTAAATATCTATTTTTAATGATATTTTTTTATTTTTATTTTTTTAAATTAACCTAAAATTTATTGTTTTTAATATTATTAAAAAAGAAAAGAAGAGGAAAAAAAAATATAGCAGAAGCCCCTAT
>SNQJ01S0000840.1:142031-158083 GCA_010110895.2 Picea sitchensis | reverse complement strand
GGTCCATCTGCAAGGTTCCCCCCAGTCTTTTTATCCAATATCTTGATAATAGCATATTGAACTTGGAGGGGACATCAACTACTACAATGTCCATGACCACACTCTTCATGGGAAGTTGAAACAAGGTCACAACCAGGTCTTTGATAACTCCAAGACACTAAACTCTCCTGGAGTTAAAGGAATAGAGGTCATGATAGGCTCGAGTGACTTCTAGCCCTAACTCTTCCATGACAGTTTTGGGCATGAGGTTATGAGAAGCCCCTGAATCCATTAAGAAGTTGTGCAACACTTTATCATGTATGTTCAGGGAGGTGTAGAAGGGAGGGGATGAATCATCTCTATCTTCTACCATGGGACCTAGGACAACCACTGGATTTTCATCTTGGAGATTTATGGAGTCCGTGGGAAGGCATGAGGCTTCAGACTATACAAGCTCAGAGAAGTGTTTTTTAAATTCTTCATGTTTAATCAGCTCAGTGAGGGGCACAGGGATTCTGATCTTTTGAATCTCATGCTCAAAATTAAAAGAAGATGTAGGCTTTGGAATTTCTCTTATTTCAGGAACATGATTGTGGAGAGTGGGAGAGAGGGGTTGAACTTTCTTACTTCTGTGACTGTTGGCTACTGCATTAGTAGGTTTCTCTATTCTAGTGGATCACTCAGGAATATCAGGTGCTGCTGTCCTTTTATCGGACCTCAGGTTATACCTGCCTCGACCACCGCTAGCCTTGTCTCCTTTGCTCAATTCATTTAGCTAACTGTTCATGAGAGACTCCTCATATGCTGATTGAGTCAGATGAGGAAAAGGAGGAGAGTCTTCTAAGCAGTGGATTTCAGGGCCAAGCTCATCTGTTTCTCTTTCCTCCTCATCGGCCACCAAATGGTTTTGAAAAGGGGCCTAAATTTTCGGGTCTTCTCTGTCTCTTCCTCTCTCTCTTTGCATATTAGGGGGAGTAAAATTATTTGGCCTCCTGAAACCTCCTTTATTTTCGGTGATCTGAGGGCCTTTATATGATTGCCTCCCTTCCACCCTCATTCTCTCCATCTCTACAGACAGAGACTTCACCATCTTAGTCAGTTCATCCACTTGAGGGTGGGGTACCGATGGGTCAGAAGTCGAGGCTTCTGACCTTCCTTTTCTCTTGTCTGCGTCGGCCTTGTTCCTCAGTTTGTCAGCTGCTAACACATTGGATCCCACCTCTATGGCTGCATCTTGCATTTGAGCTAAAGTGGTGTCTCTTCTTTCTCTCAACAAAAGGCAGAAATCGGGGCCGAATGCACTAGCATACGAAATCTTAGCTGAGGCTTCTGAAGGATTTATCTCTACCGGGATATTGTTATACATCTTATTGAATCTTTTGGAGAAGTTAGAGACAGACTCTCCCATTTTCTTCAGAGACCCGAAATCTGTCATGTAATACATGAAATCTTTCCTATCTCCCCATTGCCTCATAAAAGCATTATCCAGGGCTTCAATCCCAGCAATAGATCCTAAAGCCAATCCTCTAAACCATTTCCTCACCTTGCCATCCAGGCTCTAGACGAAGACCCTCATCTAGACATCTTCATTCTCAATGTTGAGGTTATCTACATAACTGTAGAAAGCAGCCAGGTGCTCTTTGGCAGTTATGTCTCCTTCCCCACTGAACTTGGGCATATATTTCAAGTAATCTCCAGCAGGGAGAGGATGCACAGGTTGAGGTAGGATCAAGGGGGGCATATGGGGTAGCAACTATGGTGTCCATTCTAGTTAGAGGGGGATTAGCACTAGCCATAGGAATATTAAGTGGAGGAGATATTGGAGGAGAAGGAGTTCGTGAAGGGACTGCTGAAAATGAGCCTCTAATTGGAGTGGGGAACAAGAGGGTATTTAAGGAGAAGGCTATCGAGCTCAAGTCAGCGGGTGCTCCTCTTTGTATAAGAGTGATTGAGATAGGCATAGGGAAATATTCTGCGGTCCTGGGTCTACACCAGGGTATAGATTTAGGGGAGAGGGGAGTGACAAAGTCTTGTCCCTCTGGTCCCAGACCAAGAGAGGAAAAATCAACAAGAACACTCCCAAAATTTAGGAAACGGGAAACTGCAGAGACATGCCTATCAAATAACTGAGGAGGAGAAAAAGGAGCTCCAATAGAAGGATATGGTGGATTACCTAGTTCGGTGATGGACGCTTCTTCTTCAGAGGCCTTTCCCTTTCTGAGCACCACCTCTGGATCTGTTTCAAGTGTAGCTAGAGGCAGCTATGGATGAGACCGCGTATGCCTGCCTCTGAAAGCCACAATTAATAGAGCAGATTCTCCCGAGCAGAGTCGTCACAATGGAGTCGTCAGGTGCAAATTAGCAATCTTGAAAGGCTCCGATAATCCGATGCACCTTCGGATTTAGAGGCTCAATGTCATTCTACCTAGGGAAAATCTTCAATTTCGTCCCCGGCAATGGTGCCAGAAATGTTAGCGTCGGAAGTCGCTCCTGGATTGCTTCCAGAAGTAGAGCCCAATGCCCATTAGTTTTTATGTCACATTTTGATAAATGGGATGATCAGATGGGTAAAAAATCAGGGAGATATCACTCAAATTCAGAGATTGGGTCTAGCACGCAGTGAACAATTGAGGTCTTGATCTAACTTCAGTTAGGGGGTTGATTTAAAGATGCGCAGGTGGAAGAATTAGGAGAAGAGTGAAAAAACTACCTCAGGCAACAGGTCTTTCGGCGGTTTGTGGGGGAAAAAACTCTGAACGCAAGATCCTCCTGGTTCAGGGCTTCGAGAAACTGAGAGGAAAACTTGACTGGATCCTCCAATTCCAAGTTGCTCAGTGAGGAGAAGTTTACAGAGACCGATTAGAACAGAATGACTATCACAGTGATCCAACCTACATCATCCTATGACAATCACACTTGACTGGATCCTCCAATTCCGAGATGCTCTAATACAATATAAACAAAGATATGGAAGGAAACTGACATTCATCAGGCAAGAAGTCTCAAAAGTCTAGAAATAACCATAACACAATGCTTCATTCAATATTTTACAACCTAGAGCTCTGTTGAACCATCGATGCCCACAAAAATGGCAGAAATCCCTACATATACTTGGAACTGACTCAGGCACTAAAGGCGCGATCATATCATGAATTCAATGCTTGACATTGAGGAGCTTCTCTGTTAGGCTATGCATGCAGACGTTGGGTAGAATTCCCATGCAGTCATCTATCAGACGCGATCTTTGTCAGGAGGGGCTGACAGCCTGTCTCTGTACATGCTCCTTTCTAACCTTCTATTTAAGGAAGGAGATGATGTATCACCCACCTTCCTCATTTTCATTAACTGATTCATCAGGACCTGAGAGGCTCTGGTCAAATATTCATTTGGGAGATGTGGTAGCCTACCTTTGGCTATCTGCTGCTTTGCTATATTTCTGTAGGGGAACTTGGATGGCCAATGTGGATGGAGCTGACAAGGCTGAGGTGATGGGCATGGCAGACAGGATATTGGGTATGCATGGGCTCTTAGGAGCTAAAGGTGTAGATACGATGTGGCACAAGAAGGTGACGTGGGGACAACAGAGGATATTCGGTGACTGAACAATGTGGGGGGCAATAAGATGAGGCGGAGGTGGCTAAGAGTGCAAGATAATGAAATGGAGGATACGTGTCATCGGGGTCTGAGAGGTAGAATGACAAACATAAATTCCCCTCCCCAGGCCTCCTCCTCGATGACCAGGCACCAAATCTGTGGGCCCGATTCTGGGTGCTATCGAAAATTAGCGGTTCATAGTTTCAAAGTGCAAGAAATATGGAGTGCCAGCTTCCCAAAATCCAATATCCGATATGCGATGAGCTCCACCTCTATGTGCTAGCCCCTACCAGCTAGAACACGATCCATATGACCTATCTTCATGTGACCATAGCCAAATCCTCCATCAAAGTTTCGACATTCATGATGACACAATGTTTGTGTTCACGGGACTCACGATTTTCCGATTGCCGATGCACCTTCCGTGCTAGCCCTTTGACCATGCCCTGGTCCAAGTGACCACTACCATATTTCTTTTGAGCCTCCTCTCCATTGGGGTTTCGCAGTTTGCACTTTTTAAGTGCACGAATCACTTGTCCCCAAGATCCCCGATATCCCGATGGCTTCAAGTTCCCCGATGGGCGCTTCCCTGTCGGGACTTTCCTGCTGACGCCGATCTCCCACCACGCGTCCTCTCCCAGACAAACGGTCTAGATCTCTTTCGCTGCTTCTCATGTCCATGATCAGGCTCACTTTCTTGACTCGGGCCCCAAACAGATTTCTTCTGTGTGCTGTGCTTGGGCACTTATCGCGCAATCCTGCAGACCTGCATACCTTTGTTCCCTGATACCACAATTGTTGCTAACAAAATGTATAACTTCTCTTTGGATTTTGATTTCTGTGAACATTGTGTATATGGGAAGAAGAATTAGAAAATATTCCCCTTTGGTGCAATGAGGGTAGAGGGAATGTTACAGTTGGTGCACAATTGTGTTTGGACCTGTGTCGGTTCCATCAATAGGAAAATATGTGTACTATGTCTCATTTATATATGACTTTTGTTGGAAGATTGCTTGTTGTCATTGATGTCAACCCTAGTCATTTGTTGTAGTCATCGATGTCAACCCTAGCCATTGGCTTTTGGACCCAACAGTGGATCGAAGTAGATAGACATGAAGGAAATTACACATGAAGGTACAACACCCATGTATGGATAGTACAAGTCATGTTGTTTCCAGTGGTATGTGGAACATCACGTGGATCCTCACGATTGAGGAGAAATGAATTTTTCAAGATGACAATGTGAATTGAAGCAGAAACTACATGGCATCCCTAATGTTAAAATGAAGTGACATAAAGGGTATAAATACATCTCATATACATTTATTTTTGTACACACACAAGTTTTTTAATGAACAAGGAGATATAAGTCGAATTTCAGAGGAAATCTGAAGTAAAGAAGGTTGAATTTCAAGTGAGGATGAATTTTTTTGGTGATGTGTTCTAAGGTATGTTATTTACAAGTCACCTTACCATTTTCACTATAACTTTGTTTCTAGAACGATTCAGATGGTGAAATTTGTATGATATTGAGAAGACATATCTAAGTACTTATGTTAATTTCGCTATAACTTTGGAGATACACTCTGTGGAAGATAGGGTTTTGACTAGTCCTGAAGCTAGTCATAAACATGTGTTTTGGGTAAAACAATCATAACGTCTTCATAGATAATCCAAATGAAGTGAGACTAATTGCATTGGAAAGAGTACAGGTTGTAGTTTCATGTGTACTAAGTTAGAATCTTATGTTAAATATTGAGCGCGTGGCATGTTGTACAAGTTCGCTCTCCTGAATAAACCAGAATTGAATAAGTTCTACCATTTTCTCTACCTGTGGTAAAAATTTTAGCTCTTTATTTGCTATAATTTTGGAGATACACTCTATGGAAGATAGGGTTTTTGACTAGTCTTGAAGCTATTCATAAACAAGTGTTCCATTTAAAACAATCATAACATATTCATAGAGAATCCAAATGAAGTGAGACCAATTGCATTGAAATTAGTACGGGTTGTAGTTTCATGTATACTAATTTCAGAATCTTATGTTAAATATTGAGCGCACGACATGTTGTACAAGTTTGCTCTCCTGAATAAACCAGGATTGAATAAGATCTACCATTTTCTCTATAAATCCTTTTCTGGGAGGATTCAAGGAGTGAAACTTAGAGGAGTTTCAGAGAATACATTAAGTAATATTATCTATAGGATCAGAGTATTCCAAGAAGTGAAGAATTGTAGAAGTTGAAGAAGTCTCAGGAAGCATTATCATGTTCTATGTGATGGTTGGTTGATGGTGATAATTTAATGTAAAGTTTTATTATCTCTCATATATTCTTGGGTGGAAGGAAGGGGCAAGGATGGAGAGGTCAACACTCTCTTGATATTGGAGGATTGTATCTTCCCTTTGGAGGTTTATCCCTCCCTTTATATTTGGAAGCCATTACTTCCCTTGAAAAATGACAATTGATTATTTCTCATATATTGTGCATATTGTATTCTTATGTATCGGTGTAACTCTTCTACTATTGTTCATTTCTCATTGGATATAATCAAATATATAATCTGGTTGAAGTATAAGTTGATTTTTTTTTTAAAATTGTACTTGATACCGATTCACCTCCCTCTTAGTATCATCAATTGGAATCAAAGTCAGTTGCCTTCAGAACAGTTTAACCACTGGAAGGAAAATCTTGAGCAGAGATAGATGACCATGAGCACATTCTAAATGGGATTCAATGATTTGATGGAAGAAATTATGCATACTGGAGTAATAGAGTGAAAAATTGTCTAGCAACTTTGGGAGTAGACATTTGGTACTCAGTTGTAAATGGCTATGTAATCCCAAAGAATGCTCCAACCGATCCAAATGAGAAGAAGTTTATGAGTTGTAATTCAAAAGATAGACATGTTAGATGAGAGTGATGAAGAAGATAATGATGGAGGAGAAGTCCTCTTCATAACCCAAGAAACCCACGATGATGATCACAAGAGTTCTAAAGAAGAAGAAATCATTTCTGAAGAAGATTTAGTTGAAGAAACCAACCTTGATTCCTTTTGGGGATACAAAGACAATGTAGAGAGTGAACAAGAAGATGAGAATCTTGAAAAGTTGAAGCATGTTGAAACTGAAAATAATAAGCTTAGAAACACAAACATAATACTAAAAGGTGAATTGAGTAGCTGTGAAGAAGAGAATTACAGGCTTGAAAAGACCATTGGTAGATTGAAGGAACAATTAGAATATTATGAGAAATTGAAATCAGAATTCGATCAGACAAAAGGGGAGCTACTATTGACATTAGAAAAGTTGAAGAAGTTTGAAAAAAACACTGAAAAATTAGATGAGATCCTTAGCTGTCAAAGATCTCCAAATGAAAAGAAATGACTAGGATACAATGACAATTTGAAGACAACAAAACAAGAGAAGGAAGATGAAAAGGATGAAACCAACACTCCAGAGAAAGTTGGACAACAATATAGAAGACTATACTTAAGAAGGAATGAGAGATAAAGAAGATCCTCTCCCATCAGGTATGAAAGCAATCATTATGAAGGAAACTACAGAAGAATAGATCATGAACCAAGGTGGACTACACCAAAAAGAATATCACTTACTGTTGGCACGGGGGCATACACAGGGTTCAATGCTTAACAATGCACCAAAAAACCCCAACTACAGACCCTTTCGAGAACACTTACGAAGCAAGTGAGGTCTCACCTGAGGTAGAAGTAGGGGGATTACAGAATGCATGTGTCTGTAACCAAGCTGGGACACAGATATGTGATAATAACACTTCGCAGGGTATTTTGTTATCTCTTAGGAGCGACATACATTAGTTCGTTAACCTTATTAACATCACATAACATACCCAAGAATAGATCTAGCATAGTAACAACAAAGATTAAACACTTCAACCACTTAGCACTTAGCACTCTGAATCAGATCTAGCATATAAGGAAAGCAATTAAGAAAAACATACATATTCATTACACATTCTAATCTAAGCACTAAGAAAAACATAACAGAGATAATATTGCACAAATCAAACCATAAGACACTAGATGTACGTGGTTCACCCTAATGTGGGGCTACGTCCACCAATCGCTTCGCCTCTTTATTATTTGTCAATCTCTTACATTCAGTTACTTCTGTGGATTAAGCCACTGAGTCAAGCTTTGCACCAGACATGAGATTTGCACACTGAGCACCAGATCCTCCTTCCAAAATTAGGTCAGGGCACATAGCTATCCCTCTATCAAGCACAAAGCCTTGATACACATACATTCCTTGGCACAAAGATACTCAAACTACTTTCACTTAGCTCTCAAGACTTCTTGAGCTACTAATTTTACAATGCATTCTCCTTTATTTATACTTTTACAATCCCTTAGAGTAAGGCCTAAACATGGGAGAACCCATGGGCCAACATCCCATAGACCCATTACAAAAACCCTAGAGGACCCCTTACTAGGTCCACATAGCCCGCAAAATCTATGAGATTCGTGATCTAAGCTCTGCTTGGGAGCTCCTTCTTTGACCAGCGTGTCGAATTCCAAAAGTGGACCAAATCTTAGCAAGGTTTCCTCAAAGCTTGGTTGAGGGCCAACAGGCCCCCAATACTCACATGTGACTCGTCCCAAGTCACTCAGGTCCAGACAATGCTTCTTCGAAGGCCTCAAGATTAACTCGAGATGCCTCGAGTTGTTGCTTCTCCTGAGCCTCCTTCTCAACGAGCTCCTAGATCGTCTTCTCTGTAACAGGCCCTTTCCAACGTTGTTTTGTTGTTGCAATGACTTGATCTAGTTGTCATCCATGTCCATCGATTTCTTCGAACACCTTGTAGGTTTCATCCTGCATAGGTTGTAGCTTCTGCGTGACTTCCATTACCTTTCCCTGGAGGGTAGTGATCTGGTGTTGTACTGCACACTGCTCATGGGATCTCTTCATTCTTTCTACAATGGTGAGGAGCTTCATTTGTGCCTGCACTGAAAATGCCTATTGTTGTGCCTCATGTAAGTGCACTTTCATATTTCTTAGCTCTGGATCCTTAGTGAGGTGTTCATATGTCTGTGCACTTCTATCAATCAGTTTTTTTCACTCCAAGTCAAGGGCTCTTATCTTTACTACTGCATTCTTAGCGATCTCCTCCCTCTGGTCATGCACCTCCTGCGGGGTGCTCGGTACTGTTTGGGCCTCTAATTCTATTATCCTTGCCTGAAGCTGCTAGAGGGTCTCAATGAGCTTCACTACTTGAGCCTTGACAGGATCCTTCTCTTCCCGTACCAAACTTGGTACAAAGTGACATGATTTACTAATTACTTCTTTGACCATGGCCCGCTCTGTGAACAACTGCTCCTTTTCTTTCTGTAGTTGGGATTTTTCCTCCTAAAGCATTACCTAAAACTCTTCTCTCTCACTTTTGTAGGCATATACACTGTATCGTACTACTCATAATTCTTTTAAGGCTTCGTCTTTCTCCTGTTTCAAGGATTTTGTAGCCTTCTCCTTCTCTTCTTGGACTCTCTGAAGTCGAGCTTCTGTCGCATCCACAAGTCTTCTCAATTGGGTTGGTTCATCCCCCAATTCTATAATATGTGACGAGGAAGGTGCAGTAGGTACTGCGCGGACCAAACAAACATCTTGTTGTACTTCCTTCAATTCTTTTCGATCCTTCCATATATCTCTTCCTACTTCTCTCCATATCTCTGCAGGATGTGCTCAAAAGTTTCCTCCATATCTCTACGGACTAGACTGATATTGTCCTTTGTGAGCATGGCCTCCAATTGGGGCTTATTAACATGTGTCTTCTTCCTTGATGAAAGTTTCTTTGGAGAAACCTTCCTCTTTTGTGATGTTACTGTTCCAGTAGGGGGGTCTTCAGGCGATGTAGATTTGCCCTGTCCTTTCTCTTCTCCTTCATCCCCTCCTCCTTGTCCATCTACTTCATATTCTCTTCCTCCTAACAAGCCAGACATTATCTTCAGAAGAATCGTCCTCCTCATCGCTCTCTATATCCTAAAATTCTTCCTGCTTTTTCTTCTTCGTCATCCCACTAGACTATCTGACATGATTCTTATGATGTCAGTGTTAGAGAGTTCTACATCAGCGACAGGTACAAGAAATTCCTCCGACCACTCCTTTGTAATTTTCTCCATATCTTCATTTGTCAGTTTGTAATACGATTGTAACTCTTCCTGGTTCTCGTCTCTGTGCACAATGATGTATAGATGAAATGAGGATCAACGCAAAACTTTTCTATTGGTCGGTACTGGTGTAGGGTGCACGATGTCATGCACGGAAACGATTCGATGGCGACCTTCAACTGTTGATAGTATGCATGAAACACAACATTGAACTACCACTGTTTCATCATGTCATTGGTGTACCAAAAGGCGGAAAACCGAGCAGCCAATGATTTCGAGGGTTTGATCTCTGGGAAGGTGGCTCCTTCAGGCATTTTCCAAATGAAAAATGTGATCAAAATGATTAGCTAGCTGTAGTGGAATTCGTATCCCAAATCCTAGGCTTCATGAAAATATTTCTCTAGTTCATTGACGAGGTAGTTTTCCCAGTTCATCTGCATTCCCTCCACAAATTTTCCTGCGAGGTCCACCAGGAACCCGGTGACCTGTGTGGGTCGATTCTTCCTTGTGAGCTTGCCAGCTATGAGTTGCCAAGCAAGGCGCACTGTGCCATCTTGTATAGAGGCTACCTTGTAACCTCGCTTTCCTTTTTCGACTTCTCCATAAGCTTCCTTGATGCGCTGTGCCAGGGAATGGTCTGAGGCCTTCCCTGGATAAAACTGCTGAGGGTCAGGTCCCTTCATGCTTAAGCCTATGATCCAGTGGATCAACACCAGATCCACGATAATCCTTCTGTTGAGCCACAAGTATCCACCTTGATAGCACGACAGGAGGAGTTTAACGTAAGCGTTAACCTCCTGGTGGTGGCCAAAATGGGGGATATTCATTACATTCAACACAATGGACTATGTGAGCCCCTTAATCCATGGCTGCAAGACAAGGCGAGGCTTCTTTCTAGTTTTCTTCTTCAAGTAGCGGTGGGGCGCTAACATAGCGTAGTTATTTTTGTCTCCTAAATTGAAGTCATTGTTCTTCAGTAGCAGGATCTGTCCTAACTGACTCCTGACTACGCATATTCCTTTCGAAATGTACGCAGTGAACACGGTGTACTCATAATCTCGGGGAATGTTGTCACGGTTAACAACACCAACCAAAGGTGGGATATACTTTGGTAGGATCGACAGGATCTACTTCACATTAGCCAAATCACAGTGGTGCTTACTTCACTGCTCAGTCACGGGGTTGACATGGCCAAAACAACATCCAGTCGAAGGGGAAGCCTGCAGTCCCCTAGTCGACAATGCCTGAACACCTTCATATATCGATCTGTCGACCATTAGCTTCTTAAGGACTTCCTCGACAAAAGTCTCTGAGTCACTAGGTTCGTCTGACATTCTAATGTTTAAATAGACAAGTCGGGGTAGACGAATGGACGACGGGGTAGACAAATAGACAAGTGGGGTATTTTTTTAGATAATGACAGATTGCATAGCTTGACACTCAGACAATTATCTCCTTATATTAGTCAATCATGGGTAGCAAAAAGTGGTTCTGATGCAATGACCAATGATTTAAATAAGCGGGGCACCGTAATGGATCTTCCAACGGCCAGGAAATGATTCCATTAATGTAAATCTGTCTGTTATGGCACTGTCTCAACATACAAAAGTGGTCCATCAACCCATAAATGTGTTTTCTAATAGTTCTGGAGTGTCATTCTAATGGTCGGGATGCCTCCAATGGTCATATAACTTTGCCAGGGAAAAGTCCCATTATACGCGGACCTATTGTTCAAGCGAGGTTCAAATCCTATGAACCTGCCTTCTGCGAAGTCTTCCATCTATTCTCTATAGCTTCTTGTAGCTTTTCCAACTTAGATTTATTTTTATTGATATTCCTTTCCTTCTTCCTTGTTATCAGAGTCCCTCTAATTGTTTATGGAATCCTCTTTCCATTCTTATTCTTATCTTCCCCTAGCGTAGTGGTTTCGCACTGTTGAGGTTCCCTCAAGGGGTATGAAGTTAATATCCCTTCTCTTAATACTTCCTGGGTGGGTATACTTCTTTCTTGCATAGACAAGTTCTTCAAGCCTTCTTTCATTCTTTCAAACTTGACAACTAATTCTCTGGCCTTTTGTTCCTCCTGCGTTATTGCTTTGTTATGTTTATTCGACTTATCTTCTCGTTCTTCTATTAGTCGATATTTTTTTCTAGCTATGAAATCCCTTAGTTCTTGCTTTTTCTTTTCTGTGGCCTCTTCCTCTACTTTCCTTTTGATTTGATCTTTCTCAATCCAAGTCTTAGCTAATAATAGCGGGAAAGGGGCGTTGTCCCCAACAAACTTAATGACTTCAAATTCTTCTTCAGTTGATGTTCCATGAACAATAATAGGTACATTAGTAACTCTTCCACATAAAGTTATCATCTTAACCTTGAAGAAGCCTATCCTTCCCAACTAAGGTACCAAAGTAGGCTTTCCCAAGATTACCCAAGTTTCTTCTGTCATAATATTCACTTGGGTTTCTTCATCCATGACATAGTCTATGTCGAAGTCTTCTATTCTTGTACTTATGCATTGTTTTACTTTCAAGATCTCTAGTAAACTGACATCTTTGTGAACATCCATCATTTCTTTCAGCTATAATAATGTAGTCTAGACTTTCTCTGACCTGTTCTCTTTATGACTACCTAACATTCCCTTAGTCTCTTGACTTTATTCATAGTTTTCTTGTCTTATGTTTATCCTTTCGGCTTTAGCAATCATCCTTGGACAATCCTCAACCTCATGACCAACAATATTACAACAAAGACAAATAGGACCTGCGCCAGGGCATTCCTTAGCAAGATGTCTTGGTCTTCTATAGTTATAACACAAATTCAATCATGTTTTTCTCTTAATTTATCCCCATCCTTTTCTATACTGCACACTTCCTCTAGGATCATAGTGTTGGGCCTGCAATCTGCAAAAAGAAATTCTAGGTTCTTGCATCCACTCATTAGTCCAAAAATTCTTTCTATGCATAGGAATAACATATATTTCTTCATTTCCATTAAATTTACTCAAATCATCTCTTTCTTTTAAATGTGCCCTAGCCTTCAGACTAGGACATAATCTATTAAACATACTTAAGTTGATTCTTTCAAACAAAAATTTTCACTTATCTTTCTCTTGCCAAAGAACAAAGCTTTACCTCTTTTAGGATCTTACCTCTTTTATTCAGATCATATTTCCTTCTTAGCACAAAGCTTCACAAGTCAAGTAGAGTATTGCACACTTTAGCAATAGATCTACGCACAGATCTTTTCTTTTCTTTACTTCAGTTCCCAACAATCATAGTTTCAGGTCCCGACAATGGAACCATTTGTTGACACAGGTGTAGACCCAGGGTTCAATGCTTAACAACGCACCAACAAAACCCTGACTATCATCCATTTCAGAAACACCTGAGGTAGAAGCAGGGGAGGTTACAGGACACAGGTGTCTGTAACCAAGATGGGACACAGATCTGTGATAATAACACTTCGCAGGGTATTCTGTTAGCTCTTAGGAGCGACATACATTATTTCATTAACCTTATTAACATCATAGAATGTACCCAAGAATAGATATAGTGTAGTAACAAAAAGGATTAAACACTTCAACCACTTAGCACATAGTACTCTGAATCAGATCTAGCATATAAGAAAAGAATTTAAGAAAAACATACATATTCATTTAACATTATAATCTAAGCACTAAGAAAAACATAACAGAGGTAATATTTCACAAAGAAAACTATAAGACACCAGATGTACGTGGTTCACCCCAGTGTGGGGCTATGTCCACCAACTGCTTCACCTCTTTATTATTCGTCAATCTCTTACATTCAGTTACTCCTATGCATTAAGCCACAGAGTTGAGCTTTGCACCAGACAGGAGATCTGTGCACTGAGCACCAGATCCTCCTGCCAAAACTAGGTTAGGGCACAGAGCCAACCCTCTATCGAGCACAAAGCCTTGATACACATACATTCCTTGGCACAAAGCTACTCAAACTACTTGCACTTAGCTCTCAAGACATCTTGAGCTACTACTTTTACAATCCCTTAGATTAAGGCATAAACATGGGAGAACCCATGGGATGACATCCCATAAACCCATTGCAAAACCCTAGAGTACCCCTTACTGGGTCCACATAGCCTACAAAATCGGTGATATCCGTGATCTTAGCTCCGCCTAGGCACTCCTTCTTTGACCAGTGTGTCGAATTCCAAAAGTGGGCCAAATCTGACCAAGGTTTCCTCAAAACTTGGTCGAGGGCCAACACTTACTCCCAGGTATCAAAATTTATTTCTTGGACATTGTTATACTAGTGGAAATTTAGGACGCAAGGCAATCAATTGTAGAATCGATGAAAGGAATAACTACGCAAGATACATGAATGGTGCAAATAGTAGATATCGAAATGTTTGCAGACATGTCAAGAAAAATTATAATCCATTTGACCCATTAATGGATCAAAATATTGTATGCTACAAGTGCAATAATCTTGGACACAAAGCATGATATTGTAGAGAGATGAAGGAATATAATCCTATGCCAAATGTCCCTATACCAACTACAGCATGGAAAAGGAAAGAAATTCCACACAATGAAAACTGTTGAATAACATTGGTCGCAAAAGAATTCAAAGAATAAGATGAATGGTTCATAGACAGTGGGTGCTCATCTCATATGACCGAAGATCAAACAAAATTTGTCAGCTTGAAGAAAAAGGGTGGAAATGTTGCATTTGGAGATGACTCATCTACCAAAATACTTGGAAAAGGAATTGTAAATCTTGGAAGTAAAAATGTAAAAGTAGGAAAAGTCCTATTGGTTGAAGATATGAAGCATAATCTCCTCAGTGTTAGAAAAATATGTGATCAAGGATACACTCTTACGTTTGACTCCTGAAAATGTAAAATTAGAGAAAAGAACTAAGGAAGATTGGTTGCAACTGCAATAAGAAGACTGAACAACATATACATCCTAGACATGAAGAAGAGAGAAAAGACAAAAGCCACACAAAAGAATTCCAAGGAAGAAAAAGTCCCAAATACCAAAAATAAGGATGAAGTATTATTGAGTGCCACATGTTCAGGGGGAGCAACCCCAAAGAATAATTTCACCTTATGCCATTGAACTCAGGGGGATCAGCCCCACCCTTTTCCATTGATGTCAAAGGGGGAGAGAAATTGGTATCATGATTACAGGGGAAGCATGAGTGTTTCCATCAATGAAAAAGGGGGAGAATGTTGGAAGATTGCTTGTTGTCATTGATGTCAACCCTAGTCATTGGTTGTAGTCATTGATGTCAACGCTAGCCATTGGCTTTTGGACCCAATAGTTGATCGAAGTAGATATACATGAAGGAAATTACACATGCAGGTAAAAAATCCATGGATGGATAGTATAATTCATGATGTTTCCAGTGGTATGTGGCACGTCACATGGATCCTCACGATCGAGGGGAAATGAATTTTTGAAGATGACAATGTGAATTGAAGAAGAAACTACATGTCGACCCTAATGTTAAAAGGAAGTGGTATAAATGGTATAAATACATCTCATTATACATTCATTTTTGTACACATAAGTTTGTTAATGAAAAAGGAGATATAAGTTGAATTTCAAAGGAAATGTGAAGTAAAGAAGGCCGAATTTCAAGGGAGGATGAAGTATTTTGGTTATGTGTTCTAAGGTATGTTATTTAAAGGTCACCTTACCATTTTCGATATAAATTTGTTTCTAGAATGATTCAGATGGTGAAATTTGTATGATATTGAGAAGACATATATAGGTACCTATGGTAAAAATTCCATCTCTTTATTCACTATAATTTTGGATATACACTATGTGGAAGATAGGGTTTTTGACTAGTCTTGAAGATAGTCATAAATAGGTGTTTTGAGTAAAACAATCATAACATATTCATAGAGAATCCAAATGTAGTGAGACCAATTTCATTGGAAAGAGTACGGGCTTTAGTTTCCTATGTACTAATTTTAGAATCTTATGTTAAATATTGAGCGCAGGGAATGTTGTACAAGTTCGCTCTCCTGAATAAACTAGAATTGAATAAGGTCTACCATTTTCTCTATAACTCCTTTTCTGGGAGGATTCAAGGAGTGAAACTTAGAGGAGTTTCAGAGAATACATTAAGTAATATTATATATAGGATCAGAGTATTCCAAGAAGTGAAGAATTGCAGAAGTTGAAGAAGTCTTAGGAAGCATTATCAAGTTCTATGTGATGGTTGGTTGATGGTGATAATTTAATGTAAAGTTTTATTATCTCTCATATATTCTTGGGTAGAAGGAAGGGGCAAGGATGGAGAGGTCAACACTCTCTTGATATTGGAGGATTGTATCTTC
>SNQJ01S0000840.1:81357-133806 GCA_010110895.2 Picea sitchensis | reverse complement strand
GGGGTTTGAGGGTTTCACCCCCGATTATGATTAATAGAATATTAGAGGCGTGTCTCTAAACATGTTGTTGGTTTTCTTGGTTTGGGTTTCCAGGGTAAAAAGCTTTGTGTAATGTGTGTGTTATAGCAAGATTTGCCTCCACCTATGCAATCTTGCACAGAGGGCCTTTTTCCATTTCCCTATGCAAACTTTTCATCCCTTTTTGCAAATCCCAGAGCTAAAAAATAATTTTTTTCCACATGTATGCACCTTTCCTACAGCATGCGTATACGCAAGATACACCACTACAGCCTGCGTACATCGAGATTTATGCCCAAAAATGAAAAATGGTGTCGGGTTTCCATGTCACAATAGGAGATCTATGATCCTTGGCCTTCCATATACTGGAAACATTCTGACTTGTCCCTTCAGTTCCATTTGAAGGATATAAATGGGCCAATTCTGAGCTATGGAAAGAGGAGAAAGAATTCAACTTTGAGAGCAAAGTTACTTGGAGAAATTATTTACTTCACATTGAGTCTACATCACTTTGTCCTTTAAGTCTAAACATAATGTTCAACCCCCAATCTCTTCCCTTATTGAGTGAGAACTCCATTGTCTCTCTTATATGAGCTTGTCTTTGGTGGAGGATTGAACTGGTGGAGGCCCAACTGGAAGGAAATTAGTTTCTCGGTTCCGAACCATGCTAACACGGAAGTCTATAACTTTTTCACTTCTACTGATCATATATATATAGAAATACTCTTTTCCCGTCCAATTGATATCTTGCAAATATTTTAATTATTATTCCATGGGTGTATTTGTTATGTATATTAATGGATTATGCTATTGAATGCGCTAACATCATATATTATCACCATATGCCTTCTTTGCTTGGTTGTTGAGGACTAGTTGCAGGTATATTTCTTTGGGTCAAGTGCTCAATGATGAACTTCATCGAACATATAGAAGAGGTAGGACTTTTATCCCTTCTTGCTAGCATATTTGTTTATATAACATACTTGAGAATAGAGTTGATTTCTGCAGTCATTTTCGTCTGTTGTGGTTTACCCCTAGCCATAGAGAGGTTTTCCTCGTAACAGAATTGGCAACCATACTAGGGATTGAATCTTCTTTCTTGGGGTTTGGAATTATTTTCTCCTTAGATTTCTCTCCTTCCTATTGTGTTTCTTGTCGTATCATTTCTTGACAACCGCTGTTCACTCTGGGTCTGAGTTTTTCAGCCTTCTCCTCTACCTAGCTTTGTTTTTGAAACATATACGTGATTTGTTTCTTGACAGATGCGTACATACACGAGCTGTTCTTCTGCAAGCTACGTACATATGCATTGTTTCCCTGAACAATCGTGTACATCAACCTTCTTTACTTGTTTGTTGGGTTTGGTGGGTACTGGGTAGGTTTTATTGATTGTTGAGTCTTCTTGGGTCTCTGTAGTGACTGTTAAGTGTCAGTGGGATGACAGGAAACCTGTCTTGGGTTGAATTTCTGGGCGGAGTCTTTCTCATCATATTTTCATTTTGATTGTCCTTGTACATTGGGCTGGGTTTTTTTCTCCTTGGTATCTTACTTGAGTTGTCTGTTTCTATACACAATAGAGTTTTTATATATCATGTTGTTGTTCAGTCCATGCATTTTCATTTTTATTATATTGAAAATACAAAAATATTAGGCATTTTGCATTGCTTGTCATTTTGATCTTTTGAGTCTTTTTCATTAGCTTAGTGCATGTAAAGAAAGATTGTATTTTTTACTTCATAATTGCAGAGTTGAAATTGAAAATTGCATTGTTTTAAGAAGCATATCATTCATTGAAAATTGAAGTTAGGACTTTGCATTGTATTCATATTTACTTTACTTCTTGAGTCATAACATCATGAGTTTCACTACCATACCTTTTTGAGTAAGCACGGCCATTAAAATTAATGCTATAATTTAAAATTCATTAATAATGATTTTATTTTCTAGGTTGCACAAACTAGCTTAGGATTTAGTGCCTTGGAATAGGATTTTGTGAGTAATTTTCTCCAAGGGTATTAAATCAACATATGTGTCTGACTAAGGGAGTGGATAAATCCATTTTATAATCGGTAATATGATGAGCCTCCGCTTACACCAGAGTTAAACACGAGGTCGTCTGAAGTCAGTTGAAGGGATATCCCCTTGATACCTTCCTAGCGTTAGAGATATTTCTGGGGATCTATTCATATCTGGGGATCTTGCTAGTGCCCTTAGCTTCGTGAGAGGCGGTTCTTTCAAGGTTTCAGTATTTGCTACCTTTCCCATACGGTGGTATGAACTTACAAATTTTTTCCTGCGCATTGGTTATACTATGGATTATTAGTTGCTTAACTTAGGTACCACATAGGTTACTTGCAGGGGTTATTTTGAAGGTACCCTAGGTCAGATAAAGGTCAGACAAAACACAACCTTTATGGAGGATTACCTCTCTAGAGGGATCTGACCGTCTACGCTGTTAAGCCCATGAGGTCCCTTATAACTGATTTTGTTATCACTTATATTTAGCGGTGGAGTCTCAGGCCCCTCTTGGGCGAGGTGTACATGCTTTAGGGAGGGAGGCCCCTTTCAGCCACTTTACCCCATTTATGTGCATATTGGTCGTTTGATTTTTTTTGGTGTGCTCTTTGATTACTAGTTGGCCCTAGGATTTATTTTTTGTATCTTGAGTCATCGTAGAGTCAGAATAGCCTCCTCGCCAGTCCCGTCGCTTGTTACAGTTACCACTGGATTTTGAGTCTTTTCCTTCTAAAAGGCCTAGAGTTATTAGTCGTGGTACACACACCTCCACTTTTCAGACTTGTGATTCTACAAGGATGAGTGATGAACCAAGTCTTCAAAATACTGGAAGCCCTTCGACTCCCACACCTACTATAGTTAATGGCACCACTTCGACTTCTGGAACCACAATGGTTGTAGTGATGGAGGCACCTATCATTACTATTGTCCTTCCTATGGTGAATGCTCAATCTCTTGCCTTGAACCCATTTGGGTCTCTTGGTCACTCTTTGGGATATAATCTGCAGTCCATCCCTATGGCCTCTAGTCCTTATTCCTATGGTATGCCGAATTTTACTTCACAGTTTTTAAACTCCATCCCAACTGTTGGCCCTAATGCTAAAATTGGACTTGGGGGCACTACACCTCCTTATACTCCATTTTCATTTGGTGGTTCTCAAATCCCTCAAACGACTGCTAATATGGGAGGCATTCCCTCTTTTATCCCCAGGTCTAATCCTTTTTCTTCTGAGTGGAGAAACCAACTTGGCAGACAAGATTTTGGTCAAGTTCTGTCCTATGCTCTCACCTCCTCAGTCCCGATTCTGACCAACACGTTTAGCATGATGAATCCACCTCTATCCTTCGGATTCACACTCGAAGGAGGTCAGTTTCACACTTTTGGTAACCCCCAACCCAGATCCACTCCAACTGGGGGTAATTTTTATAACCCCCATCAAAACATTCCTACTGGAACGATGCCCAACCAACCTTTTATGAATCAACCTAGAGGAGGATCATATCAAGGAGTGGTGTAGATGAAAGAGGTTGATTAATACCTCCATACCCCTGACCTTTATTTTAGAATGGTTCCTTAAGTCTTTGAAACCTCCTATCTCGAAGGATGTTTCTACATCCGGGGTTACCACTGAGGAAGAAGTGATCTTCAAAGCCCAACAGTTAGATCTTATATATGCTTAGTCTGGGATGTTATACCACATTCTTCTGGATGCACCGAGGTCAAAGTATGACCTTAGACAAAATCTAGGACCTCATACCGATGGCATTGTAGGCTACGCCAATGTGAAATCCGCAGACTCGGTGACAAGCCATTTGAAAGAGTTGTCTCTAAACTAGTTTGCAGGAGGGCCAGCTTCGTCTGTGTCTTCCAATCCCAATCAGTCAGTGGATGTACATTCCGTGTAGTCGTCGACCGACCCAAATGGTAACCAGGAACCAGATGGGAATAAAAGGAAAGGATGTAATAATAATTGTAAGGGTGGGAAGAATAAACCCAAGGAAAATGCTAATAATGAGAAGACAAGTAATAATTATGGAGAGGGAAAGAAAGCAAGACGTAAGGTGAAATTTCCCTGTAAGCTTTGTATAGAATATCACCTTACTCATTTATGCCCCAAACTTGCAAAATTTGCAAGGCTCTTATCTCTACCACCTGCCATGATGATGAATCCTTTCCCACATAACCAACACTTGGTCTCAAGCTCCTCAAATGCCAGAAATGTGGTTGGTGGGAGTCAAAACCTGTCGTCGCAAGATGATGACCATTTGTGTATCAATATGGTCGATGTTAAGGTTCATGTAGCCACTTGATATCATGATTATAGTTCTTCACAGGCTATACCTGGTCTAGAATTTCCTCCTCCTCCTCTGGAGACGACTTTACAGATCAAAAAACCAGATCCATGGCCTCGTATTCTGAAAGGAGTACTTAAGGGCTCTACCCACAATCCAAATGCTAGAGCCACCCAGAATTACTGTATTGTTGAGGATCTAGGTCAAACCCATTGTGCAATGTCAGTTCTGGAGGTACTCCAGATGTTTCCCTCATAGAAGAATGCCTTGTTATCTGTGTTAGGAGCTCTAGACCCCAGTGGCTCAAAAGTTATCAAGTTTGATGTCATAGATGTGAAGCCTCGCTTTCTTTACCATGTGGAATTCCAAATCCACGTGGGGTACTCAAAGTATACCATCAAACATGTAGTTGTTGATGAAGGCACTGCTACATGTGTAATGTCCCTGATCTGTTGGAAAGCTCTTGGTTCTCCGACTCTTTCTCAATCGTCAACCATGTTGACTACTTTTGACTATCGTTCCTTCTTCCCTCATGATATTGTTCCTACCTTTTCGGTCTAGTTAGGTGGGAATATGGTAGAGGTGTATGTTGAGGTAGTAGATGCGCCTCTCGATTATAACTTGTTACTAGGACACAATTGGACTTATGCTATGACTGTCATCGTATCGTCCATCTTCCGTACCCTCTATTTTCCTCATGATGGGAAGATCGTGATGATCGACCATTTATCCTTTGCGTATGCTAGTCCCAATGCATCTGTTGGACCATCGATCCCTATGGTGGACAATTCTCAGTTGGCGACTGATAATATCAGTGTCAGAATGTATTCTTCCCTTATGGGTACTTTCGACTTCATGGCACTGATTCACAATGTTTATACCATGTCCAATAGGCCTGTTTCATTAGAGAAGTATGTTCCTTTCCGCACTTCCTATTTTAACGATCATTGGACCCTACCCTTCTCGACATCATCTTGTGAAGGTCAATCGCATTCTGGAATGGCCATGCCACTATCAACATCAGAGATTTTGTATCAAGTTGTTCTTGACTCTTCTACTGATCCCGATCCTATTACCTCATAGACGGACGAGGAGGATCTTGTTCTTAAGTCTATGTGGGCCACTTCGTTGTCTTGTTCACATGAATTCCTCGATGAGACTTTACCCTTGAATGAATCTATCATCGAAGCCATGAATGGTTCCGAGAAACCTTGGTATGATATGCATCATCTCTCTTATTTTCTCACAGAACTTGAAAGAATCGAACAAGATGACTTTTGATCTACTTTGAGCGAGAAAGTCGGTCACACTGTAGTTCCACTTGATACGCATGACATTTATTCTGAAGGAAATATGGTGAGTATCTCTCCTACCATCCCAATAGATATCTCTCGTATCCCTGGCAAGATTGAAAACGTATATATCGGTGTAGATTATTCATCAGAATAAATCCTAATCTACACCAAACTCTTCAAGGAATTTTGAGATGTATTTGCTTGGTCATATGAAGATATGCTAGGAATTGAACCTTGTATTTTCTAGCATGAGATTAGAACTTATATGGATGCTAAGCCTGTTCAACAATGTCTTGGAGCTTTCAATCCCCGAAAGGCCCCTGCTATTAAGGCATAGGTAGAGAAACTTCTTAATGTTGGCTTCATCTACCCGGTTCCCTTGACTGAATGGGTATCCAATCCCATTCATCTTAATAAGAAGCAAGGAACCATCTATGTATGCATGGAATTTCATGACCTGAACAAATCCTTTCCTAAAGACAACTTCCCAACACCCTTCATTGATCATATTCTCGACGAGTGTGCAGGAAGCAAGTTATTTTGTTTCATGAACGGATTTTCAGGGTATAACCAAATTCAAATCAAACTTGAGGATCAACACAAGACGAAATTTATTTGTCCTTGTGGTACTTTCGCATACCGAAAAATGCCTTTCGGCCTTAAAAACACCGAAGAAACCTTCCAGCATGCTATGACCTTTGTGTTCCATGATATTAAGAATATAGTCGAAGCTTACCTTGACGATCTTGTTGCTCACTCTTGTAAGAGAGAGGATCACTCTATGCACCTTCGTCTAGTTTTTGAAAGATGTCGTTACTATAGAATTCAGTTGAACCCTCATAAGTGAATATTTTGCATTAGGTCTGGTCGTCTTTTGGGATTTCTAGTTTCTGAGACAGGGATCATGGTATATCCATTAAAGGTTGAGGCAATACTTTGATTTCCTCCCCCGCACACTATTCGACAGCTTCAAGGTTTACAGGGGAAAGCTAACTTTTTACGTCGATTTATAGTAAACTATGCCAATATTACTAAGGGTTTCATGTGACTTTTGAAGAAGGACACCCCTTTTGTCTGGGATGAGCGAGCCCAGAAGTCCTTTGATGCTTTGAAGAAAGCCTTAGTATCGATGCCTCTGTTGAAGTCTCCTGACTACAATAGAGATTCATTTCTTTATATTGCCACATCCGAGGAGATGATTGGTATGGTTTTGGTTCAAGAGGATGATGAGCTCCACAAGCACGCCATCTACTATCTTAGTCGAAATTTAGTCGGTCCTAAGCTTAATTATTCTCATGTTGAAAAGATAGATTTGGTTGTCGTTCACGCAGTCCAACGTTTATGCCATTATATATTTCTTTGCAAGACTATGGTGGTTGCCAATGTCAATCCATTTCAATACATCCTTACTAGGAATATCATAGGGGGAAAATATAATAAATGGATTGTCATTTTGCAAGAATTTGATCTCGATTTCGCTTCTACGAAATCCAAGAAATCACTAGTCTTCGCAGAGTTAATATCCGACTTTCCATGATTAGATGAAGATGTTATCCATGTTGATTCATTTGTGGACAAAAACATTTTCCTTGTCTCATCGCCTGACCCTCGGTATGGAGACATCGTTCTCTATCTTCAAACCTTGAAGTTCCCTCATCATCTCTCACGAGATGACCAACGACATGTATGATACCAAGCTAAGAATTACACTATCTTTGGTGACACTTTATATCATCGAGGAATACACAATGTCTTGCATCGTTGTTTAACTCACGAAGAAGTTGAGTCAGTCCTAAACGATTGCCACAATGGGGCTTGTGGTGGTCATCTATCCAGGATTGCGACAACCCAGAAAATTTTGTGAGCCGGTTATTTCTGGTCATCTATTCACTTGGAAAATGCACTCGCATCCATCCCCTCTTCACCCAGTCATTATCAATGGTCCCTTCACTAAGTGGGGGGTGGACTTCGTGGATTGCAACCCAACTTCGGCTGGGGGGTATTAACACATTATAGTAGTCGTCAACTACTTTACTAAGTGGGCTGAGGCTATGCCTACAGTTAAATATGACAGGAAGACTGTCGCCTTTCCCGTATTCAATCAAATTATTGCCTGGTTCGGTATCCCGAGTGAGATTTTCATTGATCATGGCAGTCACTTTCAGAATGAAATGATGGTAGAGCTAGCATCCAAGTTGGGGTTTAAGCATGGTCATTCTTCCCCTTACTATCCCCAGGAAAATGGACAGGTAGAGGTCATCAACAAGTCTCTCAAGACCATTTTGCATAAAACTGTCAGCCAGAGTAAGTCTGACTAGCATATTATGATATATCCCACACTCTGGGCATATCGAACCTCGGTCAATGTTGCCACCAGATTTTCCCCTTTCCATTTAGTACACGGTGTGGAGTCGATATTACCTATTGAATTTGAAATCCCTTCTCTTAAGTTGGTAGTCACGCTCCTATCTGACACTTCCGATCTTGAGAGATGCCTTGTACTCCTAGAGAGTCTTGAAGAGCAGTGTCGAGATGCCTCTATGGCTATCGAGGTGAAAAAAAGACGTTTCAAGGTCTAGTACGATAAGTGTGTCTGTCCTCGGTTGTATGCTGAGGGTGACTTGGTCCTCTTATATGATCAATCCAAAGAGTCGTTGGGGGGAGGAAAGTTTAAACCCATGTGGCACGGTCCTTATGTCCTGTGAGATGTCTTAGAAAAAGGATCCTATGAGGTAGAGGATTATGAAGGGAATATGTTGGCCAAGGTCAAGAATGGGCTCTACTTGAAAACATATTATGCTTGAGCCCCAAGCTTGGGCGAAACGCTTTGTATACTAATGTAATTTAGTGTATATATATTTTCCCTTTCTTTTCGTCTTTAGCTTGCTTATCGAGTTTTCCCTTGGTTGGAAGATGTCAATGGAGTCTTCGGTCTAATTAGGATTCACAGACGGAGCTAGTCGTCATACACAAAACTTGGCTTCTGCCACTTGGGTGGTTTATTCACCCGAGGGTCTACTAGTGTCTTCAAGTGGTGTATGCCTAGGTCCATCCACGAATAATGTGTCCTAATACAGTGTCATTATAGAAATTTTGCGCGATGCTATCTCACATGGTATCCGCTCTTTAGAGTTTCTCCTAGATTCCCAGTTAGTAGTATGTCAGTTGAACGATAGTTACTGTGTGCGTGATCCTACTTTACTCCGATGATTCCTATGGGTACGTCTTTTAGAACGATAGTTTGATTTTATTACTTATTATCACATACCTATGAGTTCTAATTATGTATCTGATACTTATGCTAATTTCATTTTAGATTGGCATTTATCACATAACTGAAGCAATGAAAACCATCTCATCAATGTACACATTGTAATATAAGTAAATCCGAAGATCCCTGTTTTTTATATATTTCAAAAAATATGGTGTTTGTAGTACAAAATTGGGGCTAAGACCCTCAATACACATATACAACTGATAATACAAGATCCACGACATCTACGTCTATGGATCCAGATGTGTGTCATGATAACAAACTATGGCGTTTGTGAGATGCCGAAAGAGTCGCACCCAAGCTCTGGGCACACCAACCACTTGCTGCTGCATGGCCTCTGGCAGATCCTCTACTTGAACCATCAGAATCCTATGAGTCAAACGAGACAGGCTGCCCTGCACGTTTTGAAGGACTCTCTCTGCTTCTCCTCCCATCTCCTCATCTCCCCAGTGCCTTCGACGATGTCAGGGAAGCCCGTTTGGCCATCGCAGACCCATGTTTGCATCATACAAGTGTCTAGTTAGTACTTAATCATCATCCAAAAATATTTTTTTTTTACTATACACAAATACAAAAAACTGAAATATTTAAAATCATTTGACATACCTATGTCCTCGTAGGCGGTCCCTACTAGGAGTGGCATGTCAGGGTCCCCTCTGAAGTCAATCCCTGCATAGGGGTAGTTATCTAGAGAAATGACCTGTCGCCTGCACCAATAGAATAAATCCTCATTGTAGGGTGTGGGAACCTTACCTCCCCCCTGTTGTCTCATTACCTCGGTCCACCATTCCATGGTTGGATTGCAAGGTCCTCTCAGAATGATCTTGACTCTAGGTCCCAAACTTGGAACCCACTCAAAGAAAAAGATGCATAAGATAGAGGCAAACCTGAAGTTCCTGTTTCTACCCTATTTGCACTCTGTCAACTGGCTCTTCATATTAGCCAGTAGTGAGGTACACCAATCATATACTATGGGTCTCAAGCACTCTACAACATAGAACATGAGCGACCTCAATGTTTGGTGCAACGAAGCCGATCCTGTGATCCTGGTCAACACGAGGACAACAATCTTGAGGATGAGATTTTTTATCGCTTAGATGGGGAGTTGACTCCTGACCTTCTCTGTCCCTACTACACAGTGAGCATATATGTACTCCTCTATGTTCATTATGCTCCCAGCTCCCTGAGATTTGAGATTTGCCACCTCATCTGGGCGCAATGACCAGTCAAAAAGTATATATCCTTGACTTCAATTCTCAATGGTTGCCCATTGAGATTGAAGCTCTCATTTTCAGGAGCCTAGTAACCCACAAGCATCTCAAGCAACCTCACCTAAGCCCTCATCCCTTTGAGTGCCCAAAATTTATATAAGCCACATCTTTTCAAGGCCATTTGGCCCCCTAGATATTTTTCCATAGTAGCATCTACCTCCTCGTGCTCCCTTTCCCTCCATTCTAGCACCATCCTGCCAGAGAAAAGTCAATTTTTGAGTTAGCAACTGTAATATCCCCCGATAGAGCCCCAATTATATTATGAATTGTAATCATGTTTTGTAGGCTGGTGAGCCAAGTGTATATAAGTTGGTGGGCTTATGTGTTTATTAGGACGGAGAGCCTATGAGTTAAAGTCCATGAACCTGATTTTTGTATATGTAATTATGAAGATCACTAATATAATATATAAACATCTCTGCATGTGGACCGACCATGATGAATGAGTGATGGGGGACTAAGATTCCACAAAGTCTAGGTAAGCGAGAGGCGGTTGAAAGCTTGGAAGAGTGGCTAAGCTTGAAGGCTTAAGTCCTGGAGATAATAATTTATTATTATTTCAAAGTGGTGTGAAAGATATGTTTTGTTTATCCTAAGTCCTAGGAGGGGAAACACATGCAGCCTCATGGGAGACATGTGTTAGCCCAGACACATGAAATTTAACCAAAAAAATTAAGCTGTGGAGGGGGTTCCGGCTCCATTGTACCTTCGATTGTCTGAAACCGTGAATCCTGTCTGACCTCTGCCTGCATACCCTCACACATATATGAACCCCGAAGCTAGTGTTGTCTTCTGGAGGAACCAATACAACCTTTTTCAATATCATAGAGTTTGTCCTATATCGCTGGTTGGAAAATCGAATGTCCCGTAATGGATGAGCTTTGTTATGCTATAGCATCTGTCTGTCACCAGTTTTGGGAAGTCGTGTCTGAGTTCCCAATTGATTGTTGTGTCCATGAAGTGCTTAACTACGTGTGGCTTGTTTTCCAGTGTATGTTTGTGTGGAGCCTCATGATTGCCCGACTGTGTTGGAAATCGAGTTGAAGAGGTAGGTTGCCAAGCCTGTGAGCAACTCTCTCCAGGTGAGAGAGCGTGCAGAGGAAGTGAGAACTCCTAGAAGGAGGTCTTGTAGTTTCCATAGAGATCAAAGAATTTTGGTTCGATCTATTATTGAAGCCCAAGGCAAGAGATGTTTAGCAGCCGAAGGACTGTCCAAGTGACAGTGAAGGTGTATACTCTTGGGGTGGGACAGGCATGTGGGAAATGAGGGTCTGTGAGCAGTGGGCGTAAGTGACTCCTGGGAGAGAATCCTTCCTCTGTAACTGTGTGTCTTCCTGATGACCTTGCCTAGCCTAGGATTCCTTACTCGGTGGAGCTTAGTCCCAGCTCGGGGGTGACCTACTGCTGAGAGTGATGAGAAATGCGGTCTAAGGCTGGGAGGTTCTTGGAAGGTCTGCACATGGTTGGTGGAATTACCACAGTTTCAAAGATAAGTATCAGTTTGTGCTTAATATTATGTTTTACATGCCTGTGATGCTTATATGTTATCATGTATTCTATTGCGCATATGAGTTATTGTTAATGTCATTGATGATGTATATTAGCAGTAATCATGTGCTTACTCTGTATTGTTTGGTTAAATATTTTAATTAGATTTAATATGCATGTTGTATAAATATAAGTATGAGAACGTTCCGTGTAGCTACATTGCCCGACAAGTGGGTTGATGGCCGAGGATGTTACAATATGGTATCAGAGTGAGGTTACAACACTGAGCTTGGATGGGCCATGTTAGTGGAAGTTGAAGAAATTTTTTGGGAAAGAATTGTTGTTGAAGTAGACAAAATTCGAGTTCAGCGCCAAGGTTTTAACGCCAAACTTGGATGGGCTGGATAACTGGTCTTTGGACCCGAAGTTTCAGGTGGAAATTATGTCTGGAGGAACCAATTTTGGACCTCAGAAATGTTCATGAGTGCCAAGATGTTACCATATTTGTGTTAAGAAGCTCAGGAGGAGTAGAGGTATCGTAAAACCACGACAGAAGCGGTGTCAGACCGCAGAGTAATGTGTTGATCTAGGTGGATCCAAAACCACTCGAAAATAATCAAATGCAGAAAAGGAGGATCTAGGAATGACCCAAAAGTCTCAAAAGGGTCTCTAGGCTCAGAAAATGCTCAAAAATCAAAGTTCTCATAATTGTATGAAACCAATGCCATTGCGTTGGGCCCGTTCTCCCGATTTCGGCCATATATTTACTTTCTCAAACGGAGCTCGTATGAAGAAGTTATGACACTGAAGTTTTTAGAAAATAACAATAAAAAGTCAAACAATCGACAGGTCATACTGATGACGTCCGCAGTACAGATGCTGACATCAGCATGACAAGTGTCACCTTCTAGAAGCCAACAGTTTGGCGAATCCAGCCAAATCTGGCGGATTTCCACCAAATCTGGCGGTTACCGCCAAATCTGGAGGAGGTTCGTTAAGTTTGGCGAACTGGTTAGCGGCTCTGCTTATTTAGCTGGGCACGCAAACCGAGGTAAGGAGAGTTGATAGAGGCTGCATTGGAATCCGTTCCAGGAGGTGTTCTAGGCAACCTGCTTAGAAATAGATCGAATTTATAGTCAAAAGTTGCAGAATTTCGAGGGGATTCTGAATATGCTCTTTGTTTCTTCATTAGAGTATTCATACAGAAAATTGCCTCCAGAAGAGGAGTGACATGCTTTTCAAGACTGTACGGATCTGACAGTAGAGGCTGCATTGGAATTCATGCTAGGATGTGTTCTAGGCGACCTGCTCAGAAATAGGCGACTTTATATTCAAAAGTTGTAGAATTTCGAGGGGATTTCGAATATGCTCTATGTTTCTTCATCAGAGTAGTCGAACAGAAAAGTGTCTTTAGAAGAGGAGTGACACACTTTTCAAGACTGTATGGATCTAACAGGCAGAGGCCGCATTGGAATTCATGCCAGGAGGTTTTCCAGGTGACCTACTCAGAAATAGGTCGACTTTATACTCAAAAGTTGCATAATTTCGAGAGGATTCTGAATATGCTCTCTGTTTCGTCATCAGAGTAGTTGAACAGAAAAGTGCCTCTAGAGCCCATTTGAGCAAGCCAAGCATACTCGAGTTTATAGTCAAAAGTTGTAGAATGGCATTTTCCAGCCACCTATGATGTCTGTTTCTACCCAGAATTGCAGATCTGAAAGTTGGTTTTTGGGAGATCTTATGTAAGCCTTTTTCTGTAATTTTAAAGCATTTGAGATTAATTAAAGAGCGGTCTCACTATTGGAGTGGACCCGGAAACATAGTTAGGAAGTCTGGTGAACTCTGTTAACAATTCTTGTTCATGGATGGTTTGCTTACATGTTGTTCTTGTTCATGTGCTTGATGGAATTTCTTTAATTTTGCATTATAAAGGTGATAAATAGTTAAAAATTCACATGCAAATAATGGTTAAAAGATCTTGAATTCTAGATCAAGTTAAATTTCAGATCATGTGTGAACTGGTGAAGTAACAAATAAGTTTCAATTTTTTCTCTCATGTGAGTTATAAGTGCAAGGAGTGCACATTGTCTGCAAGGATTGCATTGACAGAGGTGAGTTAACCTTAGAGAAGCTCAGGAGAGATATCGTTGAGCCTTCATCAACATAAGTGCAAGGAGTGCACAGGAAGAACTCTGTAGGGATCTGCCAAGTAGGCATTGAGAAAGTGCAAGTGTGCACATAGAGAACTCTTTGTCGAGTTTGAGGAGAAGAGTATCAGAGGAAGATACTCATAGAGCTGTTGAACACTCTATAGAAAACACTCAGCAAGGTGTGCCTTGAGCAGAAGGTTGTGAGGGGGGCACAAAGTTTTCCTTTGAAAGAAAACAGAAGGGCTGAGACCCTTAGAAGACTGAGTAACTCGAAAATCTCAGAAGATATAATGTAAGGATTTTGTGGGAGACAGACGCATTCTAAGTCCTAAATATTAGAAGAGATAACGCTTACGTGAGTGAAGATGAGACCCGATAGACGGACTCAAAGGAGAACCAAAGGTCGAAGCCTTTNAGGTAGATCTCGGTTGTCCGTTTAGAAGCATCTTCAAGATCGTGAGATCAAAAGTCACCTCACATTGCAGGGATAGAAGGTGCTCGAGATTTATGAAGTCGAGGGCGGGCCGCAATCCAAACCACGGTTTTGGAGAAAGGACGTGTGTAGGCTCAAGGTTAATTACAGGATGAAAAGTAGTTTGGTCTCAAACCACCTTTGAGCATGCCCGCAATCACGTGTTTGTGTGAGGTCACCACCCAAGGTCACCTCTAAGGAGGAGTCTGGATCGTTAGATCAACGTCCAACAAAATAAAGGAAGCACAGAGGAGAGTAATAGATCCCATCCGTTGGGTCTGAGCGTGAAGGACCAACAACCCTTGGATCTAGAGGTAAGTGAATGAGACTTAACCCTTGTGTGCACAGGAGAGTCGACTTGTCAAAGTCTCGAAGTGATTTGGGACCGTCCATCGTCAAGGCTGATAGATGGTGAAAGATCCATAATGCTGGAGCAAACCACTTCTGAAGTTTGTGGTTGGGGAAGATACGAATAGCTGAAGCAGTTGGGAGTCATTGATCTGGGTTGGATAGGTGTCACCATATCGCGAACTTCGGAGAATCATACTCCAGGGTTTTTGTGAAGTTGTGTTTTGGAATTTTTTGAAGCGTCGAAGCCCGAAACGTCTAAGGGTCGTTGATCCGAAGGAAGGAACGTGGTGTTGGCATGTTTTCAGGTAGAAGGCAGAGAAAGATTGTTGGCATGTTTTCATATAGAAGGCAGAGTATTTGTTTGTCATTGATGGAAAGCTCAGCCCGACAATGATGAACAAGAGAAAGTGGAGGCAATACCAACAACGCAACGATGATCGCATGGAAGAAAATCCTGAAACCGACACACTCTATTTCAGAGTTTCGCAGACCGGGAAATCGGAGTTTCGGATATTGGGAGTTGGAGGAGTCAAGTTTTGAAACACTTCACTATAGGAGTTTCGAAGTCACAAAATGAAAAATGCAGAAATCCCACAAAACCATGATGTTTCGGAGTTTCAGATACCAGGAGTTGGAGGAGTCAAGTGTCGAAAAACTTCATCACAGAAATCCTGAATTCGCGATATGCAAAATCACAAAATAATCCTTGCCGTCGGATCGAGGATTGATCTGGACTGTTGATCAGACACGATGAAGGTCGTGAAGATTTGAATTCATGAAAATATCTGGACCGTTGGGTCCATAGGGCACGTGGCAAAAGATTTTCATTTCGCTAACTGCAAATTCAAAGGAATGGAGTTCCCTAACCTCTCGAATTCACGACATGCGAAATCGCAAAATTCCGAAATGCAAAATTATGAAAGGCACTAACAACTAAACTCCATTTCGGAGATCGCGACTTGGAGAGTCGATATGCCTCGCATCAGGAACTCACGACATGCGAAATCGCGAAATGCCAAAATGTGAAATTATGGAAGGCTCTAACAACTAAACTCCATTTCAGAGATCACAACTTGGAGAGTCGAGATGCCTCGCAACAGGAATTTGCGACATGCGAAATCACGAAATGCTGAAATGAGAAATGCCAAAATGATCGAAGCTAGTCCAACTAAGCTCTTTTTTCATATTTTCAGACATCGTGACATGGAGCGTCAAGTTATCTCATCACAAGGAATGCCAAAATGTTGAAATATCGAATTGTGAAATAGTGAAATAAGCATGAGATCCATTATTTAACCCAACGGTGCAGGTTAACTTGAATATGATCGGAGGGCTACTGTTCTGTTTCACAATTAATTGATCAGTTACGAATCAGTTAGCAAAACTGATTCATGATTCTTGATCAGTTGGCATTTCAGTTGTTGAGATGTTTTCTCTGCCTAAGAAGATTTGAAGTGTAACTATCGTGATGGTTGTGTATAAAAGAAAAATATAGAGACTGTGCAAGGTTGGTTGTTCTAAATGAAAAATGAATTGAATTCTAGAAAGGTAAAACTACAATATGCGCAGTGTGAAGAAAGCTCAGAGATAAGAAACAAAACTTGAACATAAGAGAAAATGTGAAGAGAGCGGAATGTGCACATATCAAAAAGCACGAGAAGGACAGAGAAAGAACAGATAGAAAGAGACATCAAGTCAAGCCAAGTATGAATAGAGCAGAAGAATAGTGTAGCAGAGAAGAATTGCAAAACAATGAGGAAGTGGTAATAATTGATTTATTTGTGTTGTTTTTTATTCAATCATTTATTTGTAATAAGGTTGGTAGGGAGGTTCTAGGGAGGAATGTTTTCCTCAAAGGTTCAAGTGGGTGCTTGAACAAAGGAAGTTGTAGCTTCCATATGGTTGTAGCCAGAAAAGCCAGGATGGCAGGGTGGTGCAAGGGAGAACAATTTTTCTCTGTTATATAGGTTGGTGCCTGTGTGACTGGAAGTTGGTGCTTCCATCCAGTAGATGATGGAACACTTAGGGATTTTTTTGTTCCTTCTAGTGGGTGCTAGAGAAACCAGAGAGTTGGTGCTCTCAAACAAGTTGGAGCTTGTAAAACAGAGGTAGTAGCCTCACATTGAGTCGGTTCTCAATTATAGATGATGTACAGAACTTAAAATACTGCCTATCATTTCGAAGAAGAAGAGGTTTTCTCCCTTTTATGGGTTTCCTCATGAAAATCTGTCTCTATGTATATCTTATGTGTGAGTGATGCTTGAAAAGGAAGGCATCCAATTAATTGGGAAGACAATAGGAAGTGTGTGGAGAATGTGCCAACACATTGGCCAAAATTCCAACTTATGGATGGTGAGATACATGCCTCAGATAAAGAGAATTATGTAATTCAATGTAGGGTGCACTCAATAAGTATGCATTGAGAATTGTACTCATGCATAGTAAGTGATAGAATGGTGTACTAAATGCATTGATTGAATATGTTTATAAGTACATGCATATATATTATTGCATGGAAATAATTATACTAATGGCTGAAATGTTGCTAACTCATGAAGTTGAGAATATTTCAGGAACTGTTAAACATTGCAATAGGAANTTTTATGTTCAGAAAATTGAAATAATAAACTTACTGTTATTAATTATGAACATGCATATGCATAGAATGATGAGGCATTCTATTTGGTTAAGTTGTTTGGTAATTTTGATTGAATTGCTAGGTGCAGACAATTCTAATATCAATGCATAAGTTGTTGTACATGTTGAATTATGATGTATAAGAAAATACTGAAAATTTGTTGGCAGTATGCAAGATGAAGTCTTGCAGGAAATTGGTATGCAGTTTGGTGCCTGTGGAAAATCACAAGGATGGCTGCATTCATAATCTGGCAACAACCAAGAAGAATTATGAAATGGAATCTCCTATTTTGGGGAAAAAGTTGAATTCCTTTTGAACTAATTGGAGTTCCTAAATGAATTCTTTTATGTTTTCTCATGATAACTACACATGGGTGATGCAGACGAGATGATGTTGATTAAAGTTAGAATGTTGACTACAAAGAGTAGCTTGGGGAAGATGTTGATTGGAAATCTCTGAGGGCAGTTGGAACTCTGGGAGCCATGGTGCTCTGAGACTCCCTGAGTTGGCCTGTTGTTGAAGCCCAACGAAAGACAAGTGTAGCAGCTGATGGATTGTGTGACAGTGAAGGTGTACACTCCTGGGGTGGGACAAACATGTGGGGGAATGATAGACCATTGGTTGGAGTGATACTGAGGTTTTGTACCTTTGCCTAGACCATGTTTATATGGAAGTCTTTTCAATCAAAAGATAAGTACCAATTCTCTATTTATTGTATGTTGTGCATGTTGTATACAGGTTATAATGTTATTAAAATTGTCTGTGTTATGTGTATGTTTAAGGTACTTATGGATTGCATTATCATTATGGTGGTGATATCTTAGCATGGAAAAACATGTAGAGGAAGTGTATCTTGCATGATTGCATTTTAATTTTATAATACATTTTTGGTATAGATTTGTAGGTGGTCTTTGATTGGGAAAATTTTAATGTTGGACTAAACTTATTAATTTTTAAAATATCAATCATAAAATATTTGTTTTGTAATATTTTTTTAAAAATATTTAAAAAAAAATAATTTTTTTATATAATTTATAAGAAATTTGAGTTATTTTTAAAATAAAATACTTTTATACTCTATAAAATTTGAATGAAAAAAAAAAAAATAAATAAAAAAAAAAAAATAAAAAAAAAAAATTGTTTTAAACATACAAAAAATTAACAGACATAAATAAAATTTAACACTTAAAATTTTTCATGTTCTTTGGAGTCACCATTGTTACTCTCGTCATCTTTATCACTAATGGATTCAAAGTCATATGAACCCTCCTCTCATAACTAATCATAACTAATATGTGCACCCTAATAATGTTCTTTGGAGGCACCATTATTGCTCTCGTCCTCTTTATTAGTGAGGGATTGAAAGTCGTATGAACCATCTTCTCATAGCTAATATTTACACCCTAATAAGGTAAATAGCCCAAGATAAAAAAACAATAACTATGCATACTTGAAAAAATTATTATATTAGACCATCAATTCACCATGACTTTTTATTATAAATTTATTATTTCATGTTAATGTTGTAGTTTATCTATATAATTTAAAGTCAAAACGTTTAGGTTTTAATTGTTTATTAAGATTAAGTAGATTAATAGTTAATAATTAAAAAAAAAAGACTATTAGTGAAATGAATATATATACTTAATAATTAAAAAAATATATTACAAATGAATATGTAAAAAGAAAAAAAAGGAATGAGCTATCTAAGTAGCCATGTGCTAAGTAAAATTAGTTAGATTGTGGTAAAATGGTTATAGAATATCAAAGTGTTTACTCTTCGTGACATAAAAATTGTAATATCATAAAACAAAAATTTTAAACATTAATCCTAGTTAGGGGTTGAGGGGTCATTATCATTCAAGGTTGGTTCCCATTTAGTAACTATCAGGTTAGTCTTGATGGGCTTACGATGTCCAATTCATTAGTAGACTCGTGGTGCATGGGCTATTCAAATATTATAAGAAATGTGGTTGGAAAGGCTTTGTCCACATGCTGAGGTGGGCCAATGGAAACGAATGGCTGAGGTGGGCCAATGGAAACCAATGGAGAGGTTGCATGCATGCTCATGACACTCTTGGACTAGATTGTCAACTTGGTGGTGAGATCTTCCCATTGAAAAACATGTACATGTAGTTTGAGAAGGTGCACAAGATTAGGCTCTGAGCTAGGGGGTACACGGGTTAAAGAAATGCCAACCACAAAATGTTTAATAATAACTTTTTAAAAATATTCAAATTTTTAAGAATGATATATAATTTATTAAAAAAATTGGTTATTTTTAAAATAAAATATTTTTCTGATACAAAATTTAGACTTAATTATTTAAAAAAAAATTAAAATTAATAGATTTCTTTTTAAAAAAAAATAAAAATATCTAAAATTATTCTACTTACAAAATTTAATCCTTAAAATTTTCTCAAATATTTCGACTCAGCGTTGTTGCTCACAAAATTTTCTCTCTATTAAGCATGGTATCGTTATTAAAAGATCAAAAGGACATATGGCCCTCTCATGGCTAGTAATTTTTCTTTGATAGGCTAAGAGGCATGACTAGAAAGGAAGTAATTATGCACATGCCAAAGGATTACTATTTTAAACCATCAAATCGTCGTGAATACCAAAAGCCTCATTAGAGCTCCTTCGAAATCCTCATCAAANATGTTTTGGGGAAAAAGTTGAATTCCCTTTTGAACTAATTGGAGTTCATAAATAAATTATTTTATGTTCCTCATGATAACTACATGTGGGTGATGCAGATGAGATGATGTGCATTAAAGTTGGAATGTTGACTACAAAGAGTAGCTCGGGGAAGCTGCTTATTGGAAATCTCTGAGGGCAGTTGGAATTCCAAGAGCCACGGTGCTCTGAGACTTCTTGAGCCAGCCTGTTGCTTAAGCCCAAGGAAAGGGAGGTGTAGCAGCCGATGGACTATGTGAAAGTAAATGTGTACACTCCTCGGGTGGGACAGGCATGTGGGGAATGAGAGACCGTTGGTTGGAGTGGTACTGAGGTTTGATTGGATGGAGTGATGCCAAGGTTTGGTACCTTGGCCTAAACCATGTGGATATGGATTTTGGATCATGGTTATCTTGGGAAGCCATTGCCTCGATGGAGTCATAACCCTGTTCAGGGGTGGAAGGTCTTCTCAAATCAAAAGACAATTACAACTCTCTATTTATTGTATGTTCTGTATGTTGTATACAAGTTATAATGTTATTAGAATTATCTGTATATACATATATATACATTGTATATATTCTTGCACTACCTGCATCCATGAATGTACATGATGTGTTTCATATTTGTTGGCAGCCCAACATATTTTCAACTTTTTATCAAATAATAATCTATGTAGCTGCCTACCTGGGGTCGTACATTTTTTGTTCATCATAAGCAATTTTTGAAACTACAAATGTAAGTTTTCAGTTATTCCTAGTGTTGTTGTATTCATGCTTCATTCATGACTGAAAGCATGAAAATGAAGCACTAAAACTTATGACTGTATTACCGCTTTATTTAAAAAGTTTATGAAAGGAAAATGGCTCCACAGCTTTTGTTATTAAAGTTTTTGTTCCTTGCTATGAAGATCATTCTCTTTGTTTTTTGTCTCCTCGAATGTGAAGCATGCATATGGATTGTTATTTGAATCAACAAAGGTCCATTTAATTTAAACATTGATATATTGTTTTTTGTGGTTCTTGGTCATGCGTTCCTTTGTCACTACACTTTCATTTATAAAATTTCCCTCTCCTAAAATTTAGAACCAAACCCACCTTGTTACGCAATCATTTCAAATTTTAATGCACCTGGTCGTGACTTGTACCATGTGAAAGGTGGCAATCCGAAATTGTAAGCCCATCATTTCGAATCTTAGTATTGGGTTTTTCATGTACTCCTCGCATTCATTTCACAAAATGCCTATCTTTTCATTGAGGAACTCCTGTTCATACGCCACAGGCAGTTGATGAGTTTTGGGTCTGGAGTATAGCATTGGTCTTCTCTTAGAAACCCGCCATACTCATTGTGCTTTAGTGATTGTTTTTCGATTTCCCATGGCCTCGGTTGTTAGGATTGAACCCAATGGCTCTCATACCCTACTCCTATGTGATGATGCAAGGGAGGATCTCGAAGGTCAAGGCTGGCTTGTTTTCCTTGATAAATTCAAGGGTTTTAACTTGCAAACCGCTCAGGAATTTGCCCTTTATTTTGACATATGTCGAGCCAAGGTTGGGGATATTCAGGTCGAAGTCACAGAGGATTTTTTTAGGTCAAGCAACAGGTCTTCCTATGAGTGGGTAGAAGTGGTTTGAAAATGCCAAGGTCGAGGAGGTCTCATGGAGTCTTTTCTTCACATCTCAAAAAATCAATTGTTGTGATAAAGGTATGCCAGTGTCACTGTTGAAAACCCAATGGCATGGTTTGCTAGCAGTTTTGAAACAATTTGTGACGTGTGAAGGGAATTTTGGTTTTGTTTTTATATATCGCATACGTTTTCTCATGAATTTCATTGGGTTTCCATTAAATATGACTTATTACCTATGGAGAAGCCTATATAAAATGGCAAAGAGGTATAAGAAGAAATGTTTGGATTCAAGCCTATTCCACCATGGTTTGATAAAAAATACTGTTGATACATCAATTGAAGTTACATAACGACGATTGGGATGCCTTCCTGACCCGAAATGGTTTTGCTAACTCCAATGTTGTAGAGGTTGACAAACCTATAATAGAAGAAACCATAGTCTCTCCCAGAGCGGTCCCTAAATCTACATAGGCATGTGTTATGGCCACCCACAGTAATCCTTTACCCGACCCAAAAGTTGCTGAGCAGACCCTTGAACAACACGCACACCCTAATGCCTCTGCTAGGAATGAAAATAGACTTGTGGGAAAGCTATCTAAAGGTGATGTTGATTTAGGTTTTAAAAATAAAAGGGCAGGTAGGTTTATCTCAAGGAAGCTTCAAAATAAATCAAACCCTCATGTGAGCTCGATCAAGACGATCAAGATCCATGAGAGTTCAAATTCTGAGATTGATAGATTTCTGGCCGAAGAAGACCCTCCTTCTTTCAAAATGGATCTTGATCAGGCTTACAATTTCGTGGATAATTTTCCACCCTATCTAAATCACATTCAAGGGTTTCCAGGTATTAAGTTTGATAACAAATCCACAGGCCACAGTAGAGACAGTCTGGCACATGACTGTGGGTACTCTCAAATGGTCATCACAGATTCACAATGTGAAACTTGCCTGTTTTGGATTGACAAGTATTGCAAGGACATACCCATTTTACAATCATAGATCAAAACCCTTACTGATCAGGTTGACCCCCTAAAAAATGAAAATCATAGCCTCAAGTCTATTGTTCAGAGACAAGGAAAACACTTGAAAACAATAGGGAACATCATAGTAAAAAATGTCGAGACTGCAACAGCAGTGATCAATTCTGAGATCATGTGAATCGATTTGATTTTCCAGTTAAAGGTAAAGATTTATTTTTATCTTAAAATAGTGTTATATTTTTGTTTATTGAATAAATTAGATTTTATTGCTAAAATAAGACTAGCTACAGAATCAACAGATTCTGTAGCGAGTCTATTCTTATTCGAAATTTAGAAAATATTGGTTAAATGTATATATGAATTTCTTTATTTTATTTTCTCTTTTCAGAATATCTGGGAGTTTATGATGACCAAGTGATCTGAAGCATTTTTGGGGCTTATTAGCCACATCTATGAACCATTTTTGTATAAACAGGAAAAAACTCTTTTTATCTTTTAAAGTTTTAGTGTGATATGGGGTGGTTATATTCCCCCTCTATTTTTGTAATCAGTAGATGATTATATATTATCTCATAAGATAAGACAGTTACCTTTATGGACCATTTAAAAACTCATATTTTTTGTCATTGAAATATCTTGGCCTGGGGCTGAAGGTGGACAACTTCTTCACGAATTTGGACGGAGCATATATTTACATTTCTTCTTTAGCTTTCTGTAAATGTTGTTTTCTTCTATGGTTTGTTTATCCTGATAATTCAATAGTTTTTGATAGCTTTTGTCTTCATAAATTATTATGTTGTCAGGATAATTTCTTTAAAATATTGTCCACATTTTGATGCTTCAGATATTGAAAATAGTGATTACTCGTTCAATCCAAATGATAAGATTTCTCTTTAATTTTGTTGAATGATTAAAAGAAGGTTGTTATAGTTAGATTTATCTTAAATATAATTGCCTGCAATCACAAATACCACAACGATTATTTGCATCTTATTGTTTTGTCATCAAAATCGAACAGTCAATATACTGTTTTGCATTTATTCCGAACAGTTTCAAGGTTCACTGCAGGTTTATCTCTTAGGTAGGCTGGCTGGACATTCTATAATCATACTGATGATTGGATGCATGCTGATTAACTCATTAATAGGTTAGTTTATTTTGTTTTATCATCTGTTTGTTTTCGAAACTTGTATATGTAGTCTGGCTTTGATCGTCTACATACTCCCGTTTCATAGTATATTTTTCTGTTTAATCTTAGATAAATAAAGAAAAGACAAAAATAGTTTATGTGCCTTCTTTATCTACTTTTTTTAAAGAAACCATCTTTTCATAGATTTTCTTGAGTTTAGATTAAAACTCGTAGCTTTTATATCATGCACATAAATTAGATAAATAGATCTGTTGTGTAAATATTATTTAAAATGGTTATATAGATACGTCTATACATATATACACTAAGTAGGTATTTGTTAGTTTGCTCTTTTTATTTTATTTGTTTCTTTTAGGACTTTTAGATTGGCCAACGAAGCCATTAAACCCATCAGAGCAAGTCATACCAAACGACTTGGGTTATTTAGACAACCCCAGACCAGACTCGTTCTTCCAATTGACGAACGATCATTTTCTCCTGTCAACAAATGGTGCTAGAAGGAGGGCCTGGACACTATTGATGGCATGTGGAGGTCACAAGACTCCTCCCCCAGACACCCACTCCCCTATAGTAACAAGAAGTCATTCTGATGACAACATTACTTCCCAAACAACAACCACCTCAAATGAAAATCCACAGATTACCGTTGAGCTAGTAACACCAAACCCCCGAGGGTCCGATGTACAAGAAATAGTACATCAATCTCTTCTAAGGAAACATGGTGCTTTGGCCCGTATCAGACAACTAGGTTGACCACTGAATCAACTGCTAGATTTCTCTGATATCAGAGAACAACTTAAAGGAACTGGTCTTATCCTAAATCCTACAGATCCATATCACATCCCCACTCCTACAGCCGAAGGATCTGGTATCCCACCATCACCACCTCCTTCATCTCCTTCCTCTTCAGAATAAGAGTCATCGAACGAAGGAAATTCTTCATCTTGGCCTTCGACACCACTCACACCCATGGAAAATCCAGACAATCCCTCCAGACCTTGGCTCGATCAAGATGTTGTGGCCATACCTGAACCTCAGCATCCTTTGCCTAAACATCCGAAGAAATGGCTCCCTAAATTCGATCCAGATTCCAAACAAATTGTTGAGGATCACATTAAAAAATTCATGTTAGCCATTAGACTCTGAAGCGTAGAACACGAAGATGTAGTATGTAGACTTTTTCCGTACACATTTGAAGGCAATTCCTCTACGTGATATTTTTCCCAACAACCCCACACCATTTTATCTTGGGATAGATTTGAATCTTGTTTCCTTGAGAAATTTGGAGACAAAAAATCTCCCGAATTCTTAGTCATGGAACTCTCTAGTTTAAAGATGAACCCCAAGGAAAAAATAAAAGACTTTAATCAAAGGTTTCTAACACTAAAGAATCGAATCCCCATTGATTCAATGCCTGTTGAAAATCTTATCGTCACATACTACACCAAAGCCCTACACCAAAACATAGCAATTTGGGTAAAAAGGTCTAAGAAAACAACATTATTGGAAGCCTTCGAGGAGGCAAGACAAATTGAGAAAGATATTCTAAGCCTAAAGGACAATATCAGTAATGGGGCAGAGATTGCCCCATTTTCCAAGAAGAAAATAGAAATTCTACCTAGACCTCCCCAAACCAAAAATCAACCAGAGAGTTCAAATCTAGAAAGTTTGCATAAGGTCATTTAGAAATTCTCAAATCAAGTTGTAGATTTAAGGAGATCAGCTGAAGAAGCTTCTTCAAGAAAAGGGTCTTACAAACCCCCTTTTAGAAAGTCTTTTCCCACGAAACGACCCAACTTAAATTCTGAAGGCCTTAATATAGAAAGCCCACAATATGCTATCCAGACAATCCTGGAAGCACATGATAACTTAGTTCCCCCTGAGATTTCTGAAGATGTGGTTGAACAAGAAATAGTGGAAGAGGACGAATCCTCTCCCAACAACTTCGGGCATTTTTTAGATAGTATCTTTCAAGCCAATTTTGAAATGGTGCATCCTTACAATACCAGAAGCAAAACGCAGAATAAATCATCTTCTGAAATTGGAACTAATGCACCCCAGAAACAATTTAAGCAAACTGAAACTAAACAGAATTTGGTAACTCCAAGTGAATACCTTAAGAAACTTAGAGCTAATATTTATGTTTATGAATTGTTGAAATTTCCTTTTCTTCTGCAAAAGATGCTTCAGAACATTGTAGAAAACAGCAAAAACAACAATCTGAACAACAACAAATTTGCTGAAAATAGCCCTAAAACACCTCAAAAAGTCCTTGTTAAAATGACACTAGAACCTTCTAGTAAAAGAGACCTTGCTATAAAAAGTGTAACAAATGTAGATAAAATAATTCCAGGGACTGTGACTAAAAACCAACAAAGTTCTGTTGTTAATACTCGTAGAAATGTCCCTCCTTTTTTGTTGACCTTCAAAATTTTCAATAGGAATGTACATAATTGTATGGTAGATTCTGGCACATCATCAAATGTAATGCCTTGGTCTGTCTGCCAAAAAATTAGTGCTGAAGTTCAACCTTCCATCCTGAAAATTATTCAGCTTGATCGTAATAATTTTAAGGTGATAGGTGAATTAAAAAATGTCCTTCTTAGGTTATCATCTAATCCTAAATTCCACCAAATTATTGATATTATTGTCGTTGATATCCCTGAAGTATATGGTTTATTTTTAAGTAAAGATTGGTCTGAACAACTGCATGGTTACTTTGCGACAAACTGGTCTCATTTATGGCTGCCAAAGAATGGAAAGCCTAACATAATCAAGATCAATCGTGAGTGTTATCTTAAGCTCACAGTAACTGATTTAAATGATGCTAATGAACCATTTACTGCTTCTGCTAATTCACCTGAAATTCAGAGAATGAACACCCTTTTTGGTAACTTCATGGCTAAAAATTCTACCATTACTAACCCGGAACAGTAGTCAGAACTCATGACATGCACAAAGTCAACAGTTCTCCCGAAGGTGTCACATGCAGCTGATGAGACTCACATCTGGTCTCTCTACTTCAATGGATCCAAATCTAAAGAAGGAGCTAGTGCAGGATGTGTGCTCATAGACCCAGTAGGTAACAAAACTTTGATCGCTTGTCGATTAGAATTTGAATGCACAAACAATATGGTTGAATATGAGACACTTCTGGAAGGTCTCAGAAAGGCACTAGATTTGAAATTATAGAATTTAATGGTATTCAGCGATTCAGAAATTATGGTCAGACAGGTAAGAAATTCTATTCATTGCCTATCTCCACACCTGAAAAGTTATCAAGCTGAGGTATGGAATCTAATGCACAAATTTTCTACATTTAACATTAATTCCATTCCAAGATGAAATAATTCTGAGGCTGACTTGTTCGCTAATGTTACTTCAAAACTTTTTCCCGCAGAAGGCCTTTCTCCAAAAGCGTTTTCCATTGAGTTGTTGTTCAGACCATCCATCCCAGACAACATCACTAATTGGAGAGTGTTCGATGATGATCAACAAATCATTAGTTTCCTACACATGAAAGATACTTTCCAAGGTGCGGTTATCGATGAAGGCACCCACAATAAAGACCTCCGCAATTTTACGATAATATCAGACCCAAGGTCTCCGGAATCAACATCAGATCTGGTAAATTCTATCCCAAAATATGTGGTGAGATTGGAAAATTTTTATGATTTGCATGATAAATTCAGAAAATCGGTAAATTATAAAATGAATAGTTCTTCCTTGACCCATGAAAAAGTGAATCTAGGAACTAAAGATAATCCACAATGCATCAATTTGGGAACGGGATGTTCTGAGAAAGAGAAGTCAGCCTTTATTAAATTGTTTAAATAATTTAAGGATGTCTTTGCTTGGGCATATGATGATCTAAAAAAAATCAATTCTAACATTATACAACACATCATTCCCATGAAACCCCAGACTCAACCTTTTCAACAAAAATTAAGAAAGATGCACCAAAAAATTGAACCAATGGTCAAGATGGAACTAAATAAACTATTGAATGCAAAGATAATCTTTTCGATAAGACATACACAGTGGGTTTCTAACCTTGTCCCTGTGAGGAAGAAAAGTGGCGAAATTCGACTATGTGTCGATTTCCGAAACTTAAACCGAGCATCTGATAAAGACAACTACCCTGTTCCTTCGATGGAACAAATTCTCCAGCAGGTATCCTGTTCTGAAATATTGTCGCTACTAGACGATTTTTCAGGGTACAACCAGGTCCTCATGTCTCCTCCAGACCAGCTTAAAACCAGTTTCTGTACTCCATGGGGTACCTATGCTTATAGAAAGATGCCCTTTGGGATTATAAATGTCGGTGCCACTTTCCAGAGAGCGATGGATATCACTTTTCGCAGTCTAATCAATCAATCTGTAGTAGTCTATCTAGATAATGTCACTGTTTTTTCCAAGAATAAGGTAGATCATTTAGCCCATCTAAAATATGTTCTGCAATGATGTCGTAAGTACAACATCTCTGTAAATCCTAAAAAAATTGTCTTTGCAGTGGAATAAGGAAAGTTGCTCGGATTCATAGTATCAAATGAAGGGATGATCATTGACCCTGAGAGGACTCAATTCATTTCAAAACTTCCTCCCCCCTCTTCCAAAAAGTCTATGCAATCCTTTCTAGGTCAGATAAATTTTGTTAGAAGGTTTGTCCCAAGTTTTTCAGAAATGGTGAGGCCATTACAAAACTTAATAAAAAAGGATGTGCAATACCATTGGGGACCTCAAGAGAGTCAAGCCTTTGACTCAATAAAAAAATCCATAGTGGAGGCTCCATCCCTAATGAGCCCTGACTTTTCGTGAGATTTCACTCTTTACACGTTTTCCTCCGATCGATCTTATGCCGTTGTGCTAACCCAAAAGAATGTTGAAAACAACGAAGTTCCTATTGCCTTTATGAGCTCAACCTTTAAGGGAGCAGAGCTTAATTATCCAGTTGTAGATCAGCAGGCTTACGCTATTTTTAAAGCGGTAAAACATTTTCGATCTTATCTACTGAAATCCAGAACTAAAGTCATTGTTCCTTACCTCGCTGTCAAAAATTTGTTGGTACAGAAAGAATTGGGTGAAAAATATGCAAACTAGGTCACATCCTTACAAGAATATGACCTCGATATCACTACAACACAAATTGTTAGAGGCCAAGGTCTTTGTAAATTAGTTGTTGATTCATTTGAAGGACAGCAGAATCAAACTGATATATTAATTGGAGATCAATATAATCAAAATCAAATCTGTTGTGTACAAAATCCTACAAATCCTTGGTATGAAGATATTAAGTTTTATCTAATACATGGTTCAACTCCTCATCACCTTGATCTAAAAAAGAGGAGAGCATTGAGATTAAAATCTACACCTTTCCAACTGGTGAATGGTATATTCTTTCACAAAAATTTTGATGGAATCCTTATGCGCTGCCTAGCAAGAGATGAAGCAGATAAAGTCTTATCAGAGTTGCATACAGGAGAAGCGGGTGGGAATTTCGGTGGAGACACTACTACCCACAAATTATTAAGGGCAGGGTATTATTGGCCCACTCTTTTCAAATATGCCCATGCATTATGCTGCAAATGCATAATCTGTCAAAAGGCTTCTGGACGAGTACAGAAGGCAGCATTCCCACTGCAACCTGTCATGGTGGATTTCCCTTTTCAACAATGGGGTCTTGACATCATTGTCCCAATTAACCCAGCCTCCTCGTAGAAGCATAAGTACATCATTACAGCGACAGACTATTTCACCATATGGTCCGAGGCTATGCCATTAAAAGTGGTAAACACCAGTCAGGTAATATCTTTCCTTAATTCAAACATCATCACTCATTTCGGTATTCTTGAATGTCTACTGTTCGATAATTCTTACTATTTTTCGTCCCTCGACATGAGTGCCTTTGCTCTAGAAAAAGGGATAAAACTAAAATATTATGCCATCTATTACCCCCAAGGAAATGGTTTGGCAGAATCAACCAACAAAATCCTGATCAAGATCATCAAGAGGATGGTCTTCGAAAACAAAAAAAACTTTCATAATGCACTATTCAATGTAATCTGGGCTGATAGGGTAACTCTGAAACTTGTTGTTGGTAATTCCCCCTTTTTTCTCGTGTACAGAAGGGAAGCAATTCTTCCACCGCATGTTCTCCTTCCATCTCTGCAGTTATCACAGAAGGTTCAGGAAGAAGACTGTCCCCCTCTGGAAAGTCGGATTAATGATTTGATAAAGTTAGAAGAGGTAAGGGCTCAAGCAAAACAAAAACTGGATCAACATCAACATATTGTCAAAAGCTAGTTTGATTCCAGTTCTACCTCAGACAGGAATTTTGAGGTAGGTGATCTTGTCCTCAAGTGGGATAAACCTCATGAGGGGAAAGGCGAGCATACTAAGTTCCAAAACCTGTGGTTGGGACCGTTCTTAATTGCTAAAAAACTAGGTCCCCGTTCTTTTTGCCTGCAGAATTTAGAGGGATAGCTAGACACCTTCCCGATGAATGGCCAAGCTATCAAAAGGTCTTTCACCTGACAACTCTCAGATACACCTTTTGTACATATTTTTTTGTTTCGGTTTCTTTTGCTTTTTTTTTTTTCTTTTCCGGTTTGTTTTTATTTTTTTATTGTCCTTTTTGAGTCAAACATGCCTTTATTACAGTTTAGTTCGGAAGAGGAGAACAAAATGCTTCATATAAAAAAAAACTGTCAAAGGTTGTCAGAGCATCAATTGTTGTGTTTTTCTAAAAATGTAGACTAGTTAAAGATGGTATTTTGTTTCAGAATTGATTTCTCGGTTTCAATTTGCATTTGAGAGTAGACACGACTATCTTTAAAAGTTATTTACATTGTCCCTGCTCTTAAGAAAAGAAACTCAACGATGCCTCCCTGTCCTCGAAAATTAGTTTCATTAATGAACTATTTTCAAATCATGATGAAGGTGAGCAAGAAAAAAATTAAAGGCCTGGAAAATATTAAGTTGTGCAAAAACTGTAATTTTCAGCGTCACCCCGCTCTGTTGAATGTCTTTATAACTATATTAGATTGTGAATAATTTCTCAAGAGTTGTGGGAAGTGTTTGTAAACCCGTTGGGACACTGAACAAGTCTACTGGCAGCGGGTAAATGCATGCATGGTGCCATGACAACTTCACTGGGGTACTGAACAAGCCCGCTGGCAGTGAAGCGATGTCAAGTTAAAGAAAATTTTCAGGTATAAATTTTGGTCATAAGCATCCTTCATTTTGATTTGAAATTTCTTGGACAGGATATAGGCATCAGAGTGGTTTAATTGACATCCATGTTGAGGATATGGATGCCTGCTGGCAGCAGTGGCCCTGTCAACAGCATTGGAGCCATTAACTTAAACATCGTGGATTTCATTTGTTAAGTTTGTCACCAGATTTCATATTTATTTTAAACGAAAGATGTATTGAGCTGGACTATGTCATGATTATTAAAGATGCTCAAATGTCTTTAAGTTTTTCTTTGATTTGAAATCATTCAAAAATTTCTAACCTGAACTCGCCAGTGATACAGAGATAACTGCTTCTCCCAGCAAGTTTCCATTATTGGCAGCCCAACATATTTTCAACTTTTTATCAAATAATAATCTATGTAGTTGCCTACCTGGGGTCGTACATTTTTTGTTCATCATAAGCAATTTTTGAAACTACAAATGTAAGTTTTTAGTTATTCCTAGTGTTGTTGTCTTCATGCTTCGTTCATGACTGAAAGCATGAAAACAAAGCACTAAAACTTATGACTGTATTACGACTTTATTTAAAAAGTTTATGAAAGGCAAATGGCTCCACAGTTTTTGTTATTAAAGTTTTTGTTCCCTGCTATAAAGCTCATTTTCTTTGTTTTTTGACTCCTCGAATGTGAAGCATGCCTATGGATTGTTATTTGAATCAACAAAGGTCCGTTTAATTTAAACATTGATATATTGTTTTTTGTGGTTCTTGGTCTTGCGTTTATTTGTCACTACACTTTGGTTTATAAAATTTCCCTCTCCTAAAATATAGAACCAAACCCACCTTGTTGCGCAATCATTTCAAATTTTAATGCACCTAGTCGTGACTTGTACCATGTGGGAGGTGGCAATCCGAAATTGTAAGCCCATCATTTTCCAAGCTTAGTCTTGGGTTTTGCATGTACTCCTCACATTCATTTCACAAAATGCCTATATTTTCTTTGAGGAACTCTTATTCATATGCCACATGTTTTTTATGAGTTTCGGGTCTGGAGTATAGCACTGGTCTTCTCTTAGAAACCTTCCATACTCGTTGTGCTTTAGTGATTGTTTGTCGATTTCCCATGGCCCCGATTGTTAGGATTGAACCCAATGGCTCTCAGACCCTTCTCTTGTGCAATGATGCAAGGGAGGATCTCGAAGGTCAAGGCTGGCTTGTTTTCCTTGAGAAATTCAATGGTTTCAAATTACAAATCACTCAGGAATTCGCCCTTTCTTTTGATGGATGTTGAGCCAAGGTTGGGGATATTTAGGTCGAAGTCACAGAGGAGCTTTTAGGTCAAGAAACAGGTCTTCCTATGAGCGAACAAAAGTGGTTCAAAAACGCCAAGGTCGAGGAGGTCCCGTGGAGTCTTTTCTTCACATCTTGAAAAATCAATTGTTGTGATAAAGGTATGCCAGTGTCACTGTTGAAAACCCAATGGCATGGTTTGCTAGCAGTTTTGAAACAATTCGTGACATGTGAAGGGCATTTTGGTTTTGTTTTTCTATATCACATACGTTTTCTCATGAATTTCATTGGGTTTCCATTAAATATGCCTTATTAACTGTGGAGAAGCCTATATAAAATGGCAAAGAGGTATAAGAATCAACATTTAGATTCAAGCCTGTTCCACCATGGTTTGATAAAAATACTATTGATACATCAATTGAAGTTACAGAACGACGATTGGGACGCCTTGCTGACCTGAAATGGTTTTGCTAACTCCAATGTTGTAGAGGTTGACAAACCCGTTATAGAAGAAACCATAGTCTCTCCCAGAGCGGCCCCTTCATCTACACAGGCCTGTGTTATGGACACCCATAGTAAGCCTTTACCAGGCCCAAAAGTTGTTGAGCAGACCCATGAACAGAACGCACACCCTAATGCCTCTGCTAGGAATGAAAACAGACCTATGGGAAAGCTATCTAAAGGTGATGTCGATTTAGGTTTTAAAAATAAAAGGGCATGTAGGTTGATCTCAAGGAAGCTATGAAATAAATCAAACCCTCATGTGAGCTCGATCAAGACGATCGAGATCCATGAGAGTTCAGATTTTGAGATTGATAGATTTTTGGCCGAAGAAGACCCTCCTTCTTTCAAAACGGATCTCGATCAGGATTACAATTTCATGGATAATTTTCCACCCTGTTTGAAGCAGAATCAAGGGTTTCCAGGTATTAAGTTTGATAACAAATCCGCAGGCCACAATAGAGACAGTCCGACACATGACCGTGGGTACTCTCAAACGACCGTCGCAGATTCACAATGTGAAACTTGCCTGTTCTGGATTGACAAGTATTACACAGACATACCCATTTTACAATCACAGATCAAAACCCTTACTGATCAAGTCGACCCCCTAACAAATGAAAATTGTAGGCTCAATTCTATTCTTTAGAGACAAGGAAAATGCTTGAAAACAACAGGGAACATCATAGTAAAAAATGTCGAGACTGCAATAGCAGTGATCAATTCTGAGATCATGTGAATCGATTTGATTTTCCAATTAAAGGTAAAGATTTATTTTTATCTTAAAATAGTGTTATATTTTTGTTTATTGAATAAATTATATTTATTGCTAAAATAATACTAGCTACAGAATAAGCAGATTCTGTAGCCAGTCTATTCTTATTCGAAATTTAGAAAATATTGGTTAAATGTATATCTGAATTTCTTTATTTTATTTTCTCTTTTCAGGATATTTGGGAGTTTAAGATGACCAAGTGATCTGAAGCATTTTTTGGGCTTATTAGCCACATCTATGATCCATTTTTGTATAAATAGGAACAAACTCTTTTTAGCTTTTAAAGTTTTAGTGTGATCTGGGGTGGTTATATTCCCCCTCTATTTTTGTAACCAATAGATGATTGTATCTTATCTCATAAGATAAGACAGTTAGCTTTCTGTACCCTTTAAAAAATCATATTTTTTGTAATTGAAACATCTTGGCCTGGGGCTAAAGGTGGACAGCTTAATCACGAATTTGGATGGAACATATATTTACATTTCTTCTTTAGCTCTTTGTAAATGTTGTTTTCATCTATGGTTTGTTTATCCTGATAATTCAATAGTTGTTGATAGCTTTTGTCTTCATAAATTATTATGTCGTTAGGATAATTTCTTTAAAATATCGTTCACATTTTGATGCTTCAGATATTGAAAATAGTGATTACTCGTTCAATCCAAATGATAAGATTTCTCTTTAATTTTGTTGAATGATTAAAAGTAGGTTGTTACAGTTAGATTTATCTTAAATATAATTGCCTGCAATCACAAATATCACAACGATTATTTGCATCTTATCGTTCTGTCATCAAAATCCAACAGTCAATATACTGTTTTTCATTTATTCCGAACAATTTCAAGGTTTACTACAGGTTTATCTCTTGGGTAGGCTGGTTGGACATTCTATAATCATACCGATGATTGGATGCATGCTGATTAACTCATTAATAGGTTAGTTTATTTCTTTTTATCGTCTATTTGTTTTCGAAAGTCGTATATGTAGTCTGGCTTTGACCGTCTACATACTCCCGTTTCATAGTATATTTTTCTGTTTAATCTTAGATAAATAAAGAAAAGACAAAAATAGTTTATGTGCTTTCTTTATCTTCTTTTGTTAAAGCAACCATCTTTTCATAGATTTTCATGAGTTTAGATTAAAACTCGTAACTTGTATATCATGCACATAAATTAGATAAACATATATGTTGTGTAAATATTATTTAAAATGGTTATATAGATACGTCTGTACATATATACTCTAAGTAGTTATTTGTTAGTTTGCTATTTTTCTTTTATTTTTTTCTTTTAGGACTTTTAGATTGGCCAACAAAGCCATTAAACCCGTCAGAGCAAGTCATACCAAACGGCTTGGGTTATTTAGACAACTCCGAACCAGACTCGTTTTTCCAATTGACAGACGGTCATTTTCGCCCGTCAACAATATTTCATTGCTTAAGAAATATATACTTGATGCTAATCATGTAATCGATTGGAATGTGATTTAGGTGGAGCAAGAAGGCATCTTGCAAGTGAATCTGGTTCTCATATTGGACCGGAAAAGAAAGCAACTCCAGAATTGAGCCATAGGGATTGTAAAGGTCCAATGGACCTGGTACGGTCCTGAGGATGCTAGATGGGAGCATGAGGATGCTATGCAGATAGAATACCCACATCTTTTTGAAGATTTTGGAAATCTTGTTGATGCTATGTAAAAGTTGCACTGAGGATAGTGAAAAATAAGGGGAGGGGATTGTAATATCCCCCGATAGAGCCCCAATTATATTATGAATTGTAATCATGTTTATGAATTGTAATTATGTTTTGTATGTTGGTGAGCCAAGTGTATATAAGCTAGTGGGCTTATGTGTTTATTAGGTTGGAGAGCCTAGGAATTAAAGGCCAAGAGCCTAATTTTTGTATATGTAATTATGCAGATCATTAATATAATATATAAACATCTCTGAGTGTGGACCGACCATGATGAATGAGTGATGGGGGACTAAGCTTCCACAAAGTCTAGGTAAGGGAGAGGGGGTTGAAAGGTTGGAAGAGGGGCTAAGTTTGAAGTCTTAAGTCCCGGAGATAATAATTTATTATTATTTCAAAGTGGTGTGAAAGATATGTTTTGTTTATCCTAAGTCCCGGAAGAGGAAACGCATGCAGCCTCATGGGTGACATGTGTCGGCCCAGGCACATGCAATTTAACCAAAATGATTAATCCATGGATGGGGTTCCGGCTCCATGCTACCTTCAACTATCTGAAACTGTGAATCTTGTCTGACCTCTACCTGCATACCCTCATGCAGCTTTGAACCCCGAAGCCACTGTTGTCTTCTGGAGGAGTCGATACAACCTCTATCAAGATCATAGAGTCTGTCCTGTATCGCTGGTTAGAAAACCAAATGTCCTGTAATGGCTGAGCTTTGTTATGCTGTAGCGTCTGTCTGTCACCAGTTTTTGGAAGCCGTGTCTGAGTTCCCAATTCACTGTTGGGTCCGCGTAGTGCTTGATTGTGTGTGGCTTGCTGGCCAGTGTATGTTCGTGTGGAGCCTCGTGATTTCCCGACTGTGTTGGAAATCGAGTTGGAGAGGTAGGTTTTCAAGCCTATGTGTGACTCTCTCCAGGTGAGAGAGCGTGCAGAGGAAGTGATAACTCCTAGAAGGAGGTCTTGTAGCTGTCACAGAGCTCGAAGACTTCTGGTTTGGTCTATTGCTGAAGCCCAAGGTAAGGGAGGTTTAGCATTCAAAGGATTGTCCGGGTGACAGTGAAGGTGTATACTCCTAGGGTGGGACAGGCATGTGGGGAATGAGGGCCTGTGATCAGTGGGCGTAAGTGACTCTTGGGAGAGAATCCTTCCTCTGTAACTATGTGTCTTCCCATTGACCTTTCCTAGCCTAGGATTCCCTGCTCGGTGGAACTTAGTCCCAGCTCGGGGTGACCTACTGCTGAGAGTGATGAGCAACGCGGTCTAAGGTTGGGAGGTTCATGGAAGTTCTGTACGTGGTTGGTGGAATTACCACAGTTTCAAAGATACGTATCAGTTTGTGCTTAATATTATGTTTTGCATGCCTGTGATGCTTATATGTTATCATGTATTATGTTGCGCATATGAGTTATTGTTAATGTCCTTGATGATGTATATTAGCAGTAATCACGTGCTTACTCTGTATTGTTTGGTTAAATATGTTAATTAGATTTAATATGCATGTTGTATATATATAAGTATGAGAATGTTCCACATAGTTGCGTTGTTCGGCAAGTGGGTTGATGGTCGGGGACGTTACAACAACCATAGAAAACATTGATTACAGACTTTCATGTGGGATGATGCATTTATAGTCCCGTATAGGGCTAAGTACACATGCACTTTATTTTACACAGTCATGTAAAACCTCACGTATACGCGACCCGATGAATGGTAGCCCGTGTACACCAAATTAATCAATTTGCGCCTTAATTTACTCAAAATTTGAAACCTAATTTAAAAATTTAATCCATAGGAAGAGGAGGGGGAGAGGATTTACCTAGTCCAGACGATTTCTAATTTCGTCACACGATGCTCCCGCAATCACTAGTTTAATATCGGAGGTAATTTGGTCCAATTTTCACTATTTGGGTAAAAAGTCAAAATGACATAGCAATTTTTGGTTTTGTTACTATTTATAACAATTTTTACCCACTTTCTATAGTTTTGAGTCATTTTTTCGCCTTATGGACTAATACAGCAATGGATTGAGTTGGTTTTTGTAGTTTTCACCAGGGATTCTTGCAAATTTCAACGTTATGTTGGTCGTTCGTAACCACGGATAGGTATTTTCACTACCCAACATATAGGATAGGTATCCATTCCACTATGCACTTTTGCATTGTCCTATAACTGTCACTCATATTCCTTAGGTACGAACCCATTTGTTGCGACACAGAACCTTCCATCTGCTATAAGACATATCGTTATCAAGTCGTAGAGACTTACCAAACATTGGTGCCCTAGTTAGATCCTCTGCTTCATTTGGTGCCCATATAGAGATTTTTTTCGTAGGACCAGGAGTCCCTTATAGCTAATACATGACTTTATGTTGAACCTCATTTCTCACTCATAAACATGCTTCCCTATACCTAGACGAATCCCAACCGAGTTTAATTTATGCTCTTTTCCAACTCGTCTTCAAAAAGAGAAAATATTGTTGAGTGAATTTGTCTCTTTCACACTCGTAAATTGTATTTGAAAGGACATCTATTTGGTACAAGTTTATCCCTTTTTCACACCAAGTAGACTAAAGATCATGAAAAAGGAATTTTTTGGCGTTAATTTGTGATTGCATCTCATGCCCTTGCTTGCAGCATTGATCCTATAGTTGGTTCTCGCTTTGCATTATAAATTGTTTGCCTCAGCAGTTTTTGAATCCTCAACCAAGTAGATCCTTGTTTATATCCTTCGCAATTTGACACTCTATACCTAGGAGGTAACATTCCCTCGAGTGTCCATCTCCCGCATGCATCTCCTTGCATTGAGGATAGGCATGTTCCACTGTTGGAACTAGTTTTGCTTACTTGCGACACTTGTTTCATCCTCTATATCATAGCATTCATTTGTCTATGAAAATAAAAGAAGATGGGTAAGAAGGGATTATTATCTTATATTGGTAGTAGTCATGTCGCCTTTGAACAGAGAAAAAAGTTATTGAGTTCACCGATCATCATAATTTTGGGTTTAGCATGGCCCTAGGAAGCTGAGCTCATTACAAAGAGTTTTCTCCCCCGACTGGTTACTCTTCCAGTCCCTATGGAGAACATGATTGATGCCTCCTGCATCTCATGGTTTCATCATTGAGTTTATGCTTCCGGAGTCTTCCATATGTCTCATGCTCTTGTTCAAAGGAAGTCTATCAACCTGTGTCAGCCATTTTTCAGAACTCTTGACTTTGCATGTCTGCCATACCCTCAATTTGTCTTAGAATCACATGATATTGTAGTCCTATCACGCACCTTGGTCCTACTTTCATCATTGGTAGGTAACCTTGAACCCAACAGTCGACATTTTATCATCGGTCATTGACTGGGTGGCTTCCCTTGTGTTCGATGGAAAGATATCTATTCACACATTGGGATTCGTGCAATTTCTTGGATGCCATTATCCTTATTGGTGGTTTCCTCGCCTTTGTCAGCAATTTTCCTCATTGGATTCTATTCAGAGGGTCTTTTTTGTGTACCTCTTTCACTTGGCACACGCAAAAGACACACAAGGTCGTTGGTTCATGAACATATTCTTCGTCTGATTTCCTCCAAATCATGAAGATCCTTCTTTGTACCTCATGTTGAACAATGAGAGATACCTTAATGATCTCCTTTCAGTGGATCTCCTTCCATCGACTTTAGCTCATCTATTCTGGAAACGAGACCTAGATTCTTATGAGTACCTTGAGGCTTGCAGTCATTAGTGGCAGGTTCTCTCACCATCAATAGTTGGGAATACATCAATGTCTCCTGATCGATGGATTCTTCAAGTGTTCGACCCTGACTCCTTTATTCACACTTTTAAGAATGTACTCGGTGCCTTGATACCTACTTTCATTATCGGTAGGATGCCTCGCATTTTTTAATGGTATACCTCGATGTCCGGTAATCAAACGATGTCTCATTGTATTCGACCTCAACTCCTTTATTCACATGATGTAGACTTGCACCTTTGGCGGATTGTGTAGAAGACTTGAAGACATCAGTATGTGGCTGCATCTTTCCTGGGTTGTTGCTTCCTTTTCATTCGACCAGTACCTATATGACTTCAGTGATCATGGGAGATCATATTGTACTCCATTTTAAAGAGTTATCTTCAGATTGATTTTGAGACTTATTCTACTAGGCCTTGTTCATGACTATGACTGCCTTGGGCATGTAACCACATTTTTGTTTTCCTATTCATGGCCACAAACAGTTGTTTGGTATATTTTCACATGGATATGCAGTGTAATTCAAATTGGCATCCATGTATGTAAAGTTAGTGCAGAATGTAATGAGCAACTAGTTCTTCCAACTAGTTCCCCATCACTCCATTTCTGGGTTTTTATAATGTATTTCAGCCATCACAGATACTCCTCTAATATCACACATTAAGGGGCATATGTTATAGCAAGATTTGCCTCACCCTATGCAATATTGCACAAAGGGCCTTTTTCCATTTCCCTATGTAGAATTTTCATCCCTTTTGCAAATCCCAGAGCTAAAAAATACATTTTTTCCACGTGTATGCACCTTGCCTACTATACAGCATGCGTATATGTAGGCTGCACCACTACAGCCCGCGTACATCCAGATTTGTGCCCAAAAATGAAAAATGGTGTCAAGTTTCCATGTCACGACAGGAGATCTATGATCCTTGGCCTTCCATATACTGGAAACGTTCCGACTTAGCCCTTCAGTTCCATTTGAAGGCTATAAATGTGCCAATTCCAAGCTATGGAAAGACGAGAAAGAATTCAACTTTGAGAACAAAGTTACTCTGGAGAAATTATTTACTTCACATTGAGTCTGCATCCCTTTTTCCTTTAAGTCTGAACACAGTGTTCAGCCCCCAAGCTCTTCCCTTGTTGAGTGAGAACTCCATTTTATCTCTTATATGAGCTTGCCTTTGGTGGAGGATTGAAGTGGTGGAGGCTCAGCTGGAAGGAACTTAATTTCTCGGTTCCGAACCGTGCCAACATCAAAGTCTGTAACTTTTTAACTTATGTTGATCATATATTAATAGAAATACTCTTTTCCCATCCAATTGATATCTTGAAAATATTTTAATTATTATTGCATGGGCGTATTTGTTATGTATAATAATGGATTATGCTATTGAATGTGCTAACATCATATATTATCACCATATGTTTTCTTTGCTTGGTTTTTGAGGACTAGTTGCAAGTATATTACTTTGGGTCAAGTGCTCAATGATGGACTTCATCGAACGTCTGTACGAGGTAGGCATGTTATCTTGTCTTGCTAGAATATTTGTTTATATAACATAATTGAGAATAGAGTTGATTTCTAATATCATTTCCGTCTGTTGTGGTTTACCCCTAGCCATAGAGATATTTTCCTCGTAACAACGTCTGTGTGCCATTTTATATTTTCTATTTTTTATTAAGAATATGTTTTCAATAATTAATTGTACAAGGTTAAAACTTACATTTTTAAGGCCATGGTTACTAAAAATTGTAGTTTTAACCTTGAAAAAAGGTTGTTTCTAGAAGCACCATTTTTAGATTCAAGACTTGATTTTGGTGCTTTAGACAAAAAAATATGGGTTTTTAGGGACAGATTTTTCATTTTGAGGTCACCATTCTCATCAAGTTGGTGCCTCTGTTATTTATGATCCCTCATGAAATGAAAACAATAAGGCCCCTAGCCTTGATGGCTCCCCCTATGAATTTTACAAGGCCACCTAGGATGTTTTTTGGCTATATTTTTACGAGTCTGCAATGAATCCTTCCATAATCATTATTTAGGGTGGGAATTAACCAACCAAGGGATTATCTGATTCATACCTAACATAGGGGACCTAGAGGTTATCTCAAACTAGTTCCCTATTACTCCACTCTACACCTATTACAATATCTTATCCAATGTTCTAGTTTTATGACTAAATAATTTATTTCCTAAGATAATTAAGCCTATGCAGGCTTGATTTATTCAGGGGTGGTACATTCTCAACAATGTTAGTGCATTTTGGGAAGGAATGGAATGGGACACAACTTCTAGCATGGATGCCTTATTTATCAAAATACATTTTGAGAAGGCATATAGAGTAGAGTGGCCCTTTGTCTTGGCCATGTTAGGAAATAGACTTCCACACTAAACCACCAGGAAAGAGAAAATATATTTAAACAAGAAAATACAAAACAAATAAAAATACATAGAGATTTTACCCTGGAAACCCAAACAGGAGAACACGTATTCCTTGAGTGTCTTTCTCTTTTATTGTTGTATTCATTAATAATAAAGATCTACATGACTAACCTTGATATACACCTAAGACACAATCACCATCATACTCTCTTGATTTACACAAAAACAACCCTATATCCAATTTGGCTTACATCTACATGACTAAGAACCTCTAAAGATTGATCTAAATATCAGCTTCTACATGGTGACCAAAAGATAGAAAGATAAATCACTTTCTAAATGGTGCCCAAAATTGGTTACAAATCCATGAAGATAATTGGATGCAAATCCTATGAATCTTGAGATTCTGTTACAATTCACTTTGGTCACATTTCCAGTCGACTACTAGTTGGTATTTAGTCAGTTGCCACTCGACCTCCTGATGATCTCTTTTTGGCTGAACTTTCAAATTTCTTGTCGATCACTTTGTCTTCAAATTCCCTGATTGATCACTTCGACCTTCATCTTGGCCATCAACTCAACTTGACTTGTCGATCAACTTGTTGGCCCTCGACCAAGTTTTGAGGAAACCTTGGTCAGGTTTGACCACTTTTTGGACTTTGACACAGTGATCAAGGAAGGAGCACCCAGGAGGAGCTGAGATCATGGATCTCACTTGTTTTACGGGCTTTGTGGACCCAACAATGGGTTCCTTAGGGTTTTTGTAATGGGTTATGGGATGTCGGCCCATGGGTTTACCCATGATTAGTCCTTTTTGTAAGGGATTGTAAAATTATAAATAAGTAGGAATGTATGATATGAGAAGAGACTTAGAGCGAAGTCTAAGTGGCTAAGTGCAAGTAGTAGTTGGGTTGCTTTGTGAAACATAATGTGTATGTAAGGCTCTATGCTCGATAAGAGAAGTTTTCTCTGTGCCTTGAACTAATTTTGGGAAGGGGGATCTGGTGCTCAGTGCGCATATCTCCTATCCTCTAAATGTAAGAGATTGAAGAATAATACAAGAGACGAAGCAGTTGGTGGATGTATCCCCATGTTGGGGTGAACCACGTATATCTTTTGTCTTTGGTTGGCTTTGTGCTGTGTTGTTTATGTTGTGAATATTCTCAGTGACTTGATTACTATGTATGATAAATAGATATGTTGTTTCTTAGTGATTTACTTGTGTTAAATATGAATGAATGTTATATCTAACTTATGATGCTAAGTGTTATGTGTATATTTTCACTGTTACTGCATCGATCTATATTTTGGGCTTGTTCTGCAACGTTAATAAAGCTAATGAACTAATTCATGTTGTTCCTAAGTGTTACTAGAATACTCTGTGAAGTGTTATTATCACAGATCTGTGTCCCAGCTTGGTTACAAAAACCTGCGTCCTGTAACCCCCCCTGCTTCTACCTTGGGTGAGACTTCACCTGCTTCGCAGGTGTTGCCGAAAGGGCCAGTAGTTAGGGTTTTGTTGGTGCATTGTTGAAGCGTTGAACCCTGGGTCTACCCCTGTGCCAACAAATGGTTCTGTTTCCGGGACATGAAACTGTGATTGTTGGGAACTGAAGTAAAGAAAAGAGAATATTTGTGCATAGATCTGTTGTTGTAGTGCGCAATACTCTACTTGACTTGCGAAGCCTTGTGCTAAGAAAGAAAACTGATCTGAAGAAAAGAGGTAAGATCCGAAAAGAGGTAAGTTTTGTGCTTTGATAAGAGTAAGATAAGTGAAATTTTTTTTTTCTGAAGCATGAATTTAAGTATGTTTAATAGATTATATCCTAGTCTGAAGGTTAGGGCACAACTGGAATAAAGAGTTGATCTAAGTAGAGCTAATAGAAATGAAGAAAGATATGTTATTCCTATGCATAGAAAGAATTTTTGGACTAATAAGTGGATGCAGGAACCTGGAAAGAATTTTTGCAGAACTGTGATCCTAATGTGTAGTACAGAAGAGATTGGGGAACGTTTAAAAGAAAAAGAGGATTAACTTTGTGTTATAATTGCAGAAGACTGGTACATCTTGCTAAGGAATATCCTTGTGTAGGTCCTATTTGTCTTTGTTGTAAAATTGTTGGTCATGAAGTTGAGGATTGTCCAAGGATGATTGCTAAAGTTGAAAAAATGAACATGAGATGAAAAAACTATGAAGGAAGTCAAGAGAATAATAGCATGTTAGAGAATCATAAAGAGAAAGATCAGACTATGTTATCACAGTTGAAAGAAACAATGGATGTTCACAAAGATGTCAGTTTACTAGAGATCCTAAAAGTAAAACAGTGCATAAACACAAGAATAGAAGACTTCTATATAGATTGTGTTTTGGATGAGGAAACACAAGTGAGTGTTATGATAAAAGACACTTGGGAAATTTTGGGAAAGCCTACTATGGTACCTTCATTGGGAAGGATAGGCTTGTTCAAGGGAAATATGATAACCTTATGTGGAAGAGTTACTAATGTACCTATTATTATTCATGGAACATCGATTGAAGAAGAATTTGAAGTCATTAATTTTGTTGAGAATAGCACCCCTTTCCCACTTTTGTTAGGTAAGACTTGGATTGAGAAAGATCAGATCAGAAGGAAAGAGGAGGAGGAAGCTACAGAAAATAAAAAGCAAGAACTAAGGGATTTCATAGCTAGAAAAATAGACCGACTAATAGAAGAACGGGAGGATAAGCTGAAGCAACAGAACAAAGTAACAATGCAGGAGGAACATAAGGCAAGAGAATTAGTTGTCAAGGTTGAAAGAATGCAATAAGGCTTGAAGAACCTATCTATGAAATAAAGAAGAATACCCACCCAGGAAGTATTAAGAGAAGGGATATTAACTTCAGACTCTTTGAGAGCACATCAGCATTGGGAAGTCACTACGCTAGGAGAAGATAAGAATAAAAATGGAAAGAGGAATCTAGAAACAGTTAGAGAAACTCAGATCATAGGAAAGAAGGCAAGGAATCTCAATAAGAAGAAAGCCACGTTGGAAAAGCTACAAGAGGCTATAGAGAACAAAAGGAAGACTTCACAGGAGGTGGGTTAGCAAGATTTGAACCTCGCCAAAACAACAAGACTACACAGAATGGGACTTTGCCCTGGCGAAGCTATATGACCGTTCAAGGCGCCCCGACTGCTAGAACGACGCTCCAGAATGGATAGGAATTGCATTTATGGGTTGATGGACTGCTTTTGGGACGTTGAGATTGTGCCATAATAGACACATTCACATTAATGGAAGCATTTCTTCCCTTTGGAAAAATTCGTTATAGTGCCCCGCTTATTTAACTCGTCGGACACTGCGTTGGGACCACTTTTTGCCACCCATGATTATCTGAGTCAAGAAGAGAATTGATTGTGTGTCAATATGTGTTATCAGAAACTAGACTTCTTTGTCCGTTTGTCTACCCCACTTATCCATTCTCCTACCCCGACCCGTCTGTTCAAAAGTTTGAATGTCGGGCGAACCTAGTGAGTTAGAAAAATCTGTCAAGGAAGTCCTAAGGAAGCTAATGTCTAAAAAAAAAAAATCTGAAGGAGTACAAGCATCATTGACTAGGGAACTACAGGATTCCCCTTCGACTAGATGACGTTCTGGCTATGTTAACCTCGTGATTGAGCAATGAAGTAAGCACCGTAGCGATCTAGCTAATGCGAAGCAAATCCATTCCATCTTACCAGAGTATATCCCTCATTTAGTTGGCTCTGTTACCTATGACATCATTTCCCGAGGATATGAGTACAACCTGATCACCACATACATTCTGAAAGGGATAACATAGTTGGAAGTTAGTTGGGATAGATCCCGTTACTGAAGAAAAACGACTTCAATCTGGGCAACATAAAGAACTATGCTATGCTAGCAACCCACTACTACCTGACGAAGTCAACTGGGATGAAGCCTACAAGGTGTTCGAAGAAATTAAGGGACAAGGCTCGCAACTAGACCAAGTGGTTTCAACAGTGGAACAACACCTGGAAGGGCCTGTTACAGAGAAAACAATCCAGGAGCTCGTTGAGCAGGAGGCTCAAGAGAAGCAACAAGTTGAGGAAGGTAGAGCTAAGCTCGAGGCCTTTGAAGTAGTGTTGCCTAGACCTGAGTGACTCAGGACGAGTCACAGGTGAGTGTTGGGGGCCTATTGGCCCTTGACCAAGTTTTGAGGAAACCTTGGTTAGGTTTGACCACTTTTTTTACTTCGACACAGTGATCAAGGAAGGAGCACCCACGCGGAGCTGAGATCATGGATCTCACTTGTTTGGCGGGCTTTGTGAACCCAACAAGGGGTTCCTTAGGGTTTTTGTAATGGGTTACGGGATGTCAGCCCATGGGTTTACCCATGATTAGGCCTTTTTGTAAGGGATTGTAAACGTATATATAAGTAGGAATGTATGATAGGAGAAGAGACTTAGAGAGAAGTTTAAGTGGCTAAGTGCAAGTAGTAGTTGGGTTGCTTTGTGTAACATAATGCGTATGTAAGGCTCTATGCTCAATAAGACAAGTTGGCTCTGTACCTTGACCTAATTTTGGGAAGGAGGATCTGGTGCTCAGTGCGCAGATCTCCTGTCCTTTGAATGTAAGAGATTGAAGAATAATAGAAGAGACGAAGCAGTTGGTGAACGCAGCCCCATGCTAGGGTGAACCACGTATATCTTGTGTCTTTGGTTGGCTTTGTTTTGTGTTGTTTATGTTATGAATATGCTTAGTGCTTTGATTATTATGTATGATAAATAGATATTTTGTTTCTTAGTGCTTTACTTGTGTTAAATATGAATGAATGTTATATCTAACTTATGATGCTAAGTGTTATGTGTATATTATCACTGTTACTGCGTTGATCTATATTTGGGGCTTATTTTGCGATGTTAATAAAGTTAATGAACTAATGCATGTTGTTCCTAAGTGTTACTAGAATACTCTGTGAAGTGTTTTTATCATAGATCTATGTCCCAGCTTGGTTACAGACACCTGCGTCCTATAACCCCCCCTGCTTCTACCTCGGGTGAGACTTCGCCTGCTCCACAAGTGTTGCTGAAAGGGCCAGTAGTTAGGGTTTTGTTGGTGCATTATTGAAGTGTTGAAACCTGGGTCTGCCCCTGTGCCAACACAACTTATCACCCAGTCGATCCACCTCAACTAGACAATCAAATGATTGTTCTTTCACTCCAAAGAATATAAAAACCCAATAGGCCATGCTCAAGGCCTTAGGGTTTTCAACCTCTTTATAAAATGTGTGGAAAATCTCTTTATGGATGATTCATCATGTATCTCTATCAATTACCGGAAATCAGAGTAAATTGGGTTGTTTAGGTCCATTACACAATGTTGTCCCCTGGCTCCATCCTTCATGTCATGGAATTTGAGGTGCTTGGCTATTTTCTTCGTTCCAAAGTCAACTAGGATCACATCTGAGGGGTTCCTCTTCATGAGATAGATGTTGGGTAGTGATTCAATGGACACTTTGCAAATGCTATTTTCATGACTGTCTCAAAAGACCAACAATCCTAGAGCCATGCCATGGATTTTCTAGATATGTTTTGTATTGTAGGCTCAACTATTCAATGGGAGAAGTTAACTTAATGTTACAAGTAGAGACAATAACCAATTCTAGAGTGGTTGGCCTACCAAATATGGAATTGGATGCAGCGTAATCAATTTTTCAATTTCCTTAGTTTTCCTTTTGCTTTCTAGGCTTCATCTCAAGAACTTTAGGAGGTAGTAGAGAACATGGTTGAGAACACAATATAAAAATGGATTACTAAGCCATTTGTGATAGTAGCCAAATTATAGATTTGTACCAAAGTGTTGGTAATTTCTTATGTGTACTACACTTCTTGTTGGGTCTTGTCAAAGGAATATTATGGATGGATCAAAAGATAACTCTACAATTTTTTATGGTTTATGTCTAATAAGTAGCTAGGATTCCATTGATCTAGTTTGGAGATTTATTGTACCCTCCTAGAATTTGGGGACCTATGTATCATAAGAACTGGGATGCAAGCTCATGCACTATGTTCCAAATGGGTGATTTAGGTTGTGGAAGGCATAGAATCTTAGATCAAGAACCACATTCAACAAGGGATGTTGTTGGGAAAAATAATTTTCCAAGGCATTTCTCTTTAGACTACGTTGTTAGAGCCCTTAAGGATCAAATTTCCATGCATCTCTTGTTGTTTAGAGAATTTGGAAGGCCCAAGAAACACTTAAACCCTTCTATTGATCCATTTTCATGCATCACCTTTTATTTTAAAGTTTTCCCATATGTAGAACATTTTCCTCTTCCACTTGTTTTATGTTCCACCATGCTCCTACACATAAAACAATTCACTATACTTAGCCGTTTTCTTACTTGAGTAGGATTTCCTTTTTCATAACTACCACCCCTTATTTTTCACAAGACCCTCCTCCTACATTAGCCATTTTCTTCACATTGCAACACTTAGTTTATTTCCTGTAGTGTGGAGACCTCACCAAACCTCCTCTCCACACAAATAGAATCTTCGTGCATCTCCACTTCTGCACAACTGTTGTGTGAATAACTCTATATGAACCACCCTTTTCACAACCCATATCTCTAACCTCCACACTCCCACACAACTACCCCTCCACACAACTAGTTTCTAAAGGCATTGATCTCTCTGTGACATTTACTTAGTGAAATTTTCATCAATATCTTATGCTTTTCACACTGCTCAAGGATCATTTATGATCCTTTAATTAGTTCTGATTTGCAAGGTAAAGCGAGACAATATGGGGTTAGTGAGGATTAATTATCTCATTTTCCCATGAACCACTTTCTTTTCGAAGTAACTTCCATTTATGGTTTCCTGTATTTCGAAGGAAATTTGTATGTGCTTGTTGATGTGTTTTCCTGACATCCATCAACTAGGTGATTCAGGTGCATATTTGAACTCGTGCCTTTTTCAAATGGAGACTAATTTTTTTTTTTCAAATTTGGAAAGTGCCAAATAAACCTCACATGTTAATCATGAAGGACCAACAAATTTTAAAACAACTTCAGTATCATTTTTCTTCATCGTGAAGGGCTAATGGGGATGGTTTCTATTTTGAAACAAAGATAAGAAAAGAATATGATACTAAAAATAAGTAAATATCTTGTGTCCATATTCTCATTGAATATCCCTATGTCTCAGCTTCATCCAACATTTTATGGAATCTAAAATAAAGGTCATATGCCCAAGATATGCCAATTTTCTCTCACATTCTTCCTAAGACTCACTCCTCTCTATACTACCAATCCATATTTATCCATTTTCGTCTCCACATTCCATTTTCCTTAGTCATTTTCACTACTCTCCACTCTCCATACTTAGTCATTTTCCTCATTTTCCTTCCTCTCTACACTACAATACTTAGTCATTTATCTTTCTCTCCTTACCCCATACTTAGTCATTTTTCTTCCTCTCTATTCTCCATACTTAGTCACTTTCACTACTATCCATACTTAGTCATTTTGCATGAATTTGAATGTGGGAGACCCCCCTTCACCCATCCCTTCACCCACAACCTTGCAATCCTCAATTTGCACTTCCATTTCCGCATTACCAAAATTGCACCCTCATGACTTGGCTAATTTTACTAATTTTTACACTTAGTTTTTACCGATTCTTACACTTGGTTTATTTTTTACTTTTGAATGCAAATGCAGTCGCATTATGATTTTATGATTCTTCTACATCACCTAACACTTTTTCATTTTACTAAGTTTTACACCTAAATTTCTACGTAATCCTATTTTCTTATTTTATTATTTCGTGAAATTATTCATTACATTCCAAAGTTTTATCCCGCTCCCCCTTCCTTTGGCATATTGGGACATGTGGCAGTGACGTGGACCTATCATATAATTGGGACACATGGAAGTGACATGGAACTATCATATGGGACACATGGCATTGAAGTGTACCTACCCTCCAGTGACGATTGAATGATATTTGTTGAACAAAGATAACATGGCATGATGACTGGGCAATTATGTGGCAACCAAAATCTATACTATGCACAATATATGCAAGGTTCCATAGTTCTCTCTATTTCACACAAAAATAATATGGGGATGAATTTTTATTATAAACAATATATGAGAACTATTCCCCATTGCATGTGGTATAAATGGGGTGAATTAATAAATCAAGGGTTCAAAATTCACATGCATAAATCAAAGGTCACTAAGTCTCTATCTTTCAGAGGCTATAACTTTTGATCCCGATGTCCAAATTGAGAAAACAAGACCTCGTTGGAAATATATAGAAAAGAAGAAAATTTTGGATTCAGTTTCTATGGTTGTAATCATAATTATCATTACCTAAAAATCAAATTACATTTGGGACTATTTTCTATCTTGGCAGCTAATTATTTTTGGAAAATTGTTTATTAAAAGAAATTTCTAAGATTCTAAAGTGGGTCCCAGTTGATGGCACATATATATAAGTTCATATATACAAAGGGGAAAATAAAGCCCTAAATATAACCCTAAAGAAGATTCTATAAGAATATAAAAGAAGAGGTGAAAGGCATTCAAAGGGTGGTTGGTAGTTGTTGACGGTCATGAGTTTTTGCAACAATGGAGAGTTTCGAAGAAGCAATTTTTTCCTTCCAAGATTTTGTGAATCAAGCTGATTAAATTTATCCTTCGTATTTATTTCTAATTGATTCTTTCCATCATGTTTTCCATGTATGTTTTGCAACAGGAAGATTTGAGTCTAATCAACTCTTTCTCTAAATTATTCCAGTCATTTTTCATGATATTTCATGTCCAGAGGAGAAAAATTCCTACTTGTAAAAAGGCAAATGAAATTTAATTTAGTTTATCTAATTGTCATTGAGATCTTTTTGAGGTTATTTCATCCCTCCTGTTTTAGACATTGTTAAAATTGTTACATTTGGGATATTATTATTTATTTCTCCCACAAAGAACTATTCAGAGCATTACATTAGTGAGTTCTCAGACTTCGAGTCTAAAGCATGAGATTTCAAATGTGTGTCTATCAAAATATTTTTTGAGTTGTAATGAAGGGATCGTGTTAAGTTCTTTGATGACTTGTCCATTTTACTTTTATTTCATATTGCAAAGTCATAGATGATTCTGGGTTCACATTATTTTAAAAGGAAGGCATAATATTGGTTGAAAGAAGACTCCAAACTTTGTAGATACAAATCTTTGTAGACATATTTATTTATTTTTCTTGAATTATATGATGTGCTTGACAAGTACATCTGTATACAAGAGTTTGTACATCTGTATATAATAGTATGTACATTTATATATAAGTGTTTCATCAGAATATTTTTTGGGATTTTGTATTGCATGCATACAAGATCAGAAGAACAATCTTCCATATATCAAGAAAGAGGAGCACCACCTCTATAAAAATGAGAGTCTTTCTTTTTCCCCACAAGATTTTCTCTCAATGTTGGTCATTTTTCCCTTCATAGAAAAAAATATCAACAGTGTTGAAGGGATGTTTTAGTAAATGTCATTCATCTACTCAACATTTAATCAAATTGAGCTTTGTAATTCAATGTCACTTATATCAAAGTGTTTTGAAAGAATAAGAAATATGGTATCTAGAAGGAGGAAATATCCTTTTTGTGGGGATATAGTTAAATCTCTTGCATGCTAAGATAAAGAATTTCATTGGTTTTTTGCATATCAATGGTTTCAGACCCTAACTTCTTAACAAAGGAAGAGTAACAAAATCTGGACAACTAGCTTAGTTAATGTTGGTTGCATGCCTAAAGTCTTCAACTTCAGGGAGCCGATTTCTTGGTGTGCCCCAAGATTTGATTCAAAAATAAGAACAAGTCAAGTAGTTGTTGAAGGGAAGAACCCTGTTCCACCAACTCCCAAGATATTCAAAAGAATTCTTCGACTTCCCATGTCCAACAAAATTTCTAGGCTTCCTGACATTGATTATTTCATGGATTCCCAAGGTGGTGGGTCAATTTGATAAAATATTTCATGGTTCCCTCTGCAGAAGCGCCAAATGACCTTTTATCCATTGACATAACTCTATTAGTGGAGCCATATTGAGGTTTTTCATGGTTGTTTGCGTGATTGATGGAACGATAATCCACTTCTCATATTCCCAGGTCAATCTTATATATGATCACCATATTTGCAAACCTTCCTTAACTTTAACAACAAGAGACTAGCATTTTATCAAACTTTACTTTAGTCTCACATGACTAATTTTGGATTAGTCAACAACCCTAACTTGGAATAATCATAATTGTGTACCTACAATGAATAAATATCTGAAAATGGTACACAATGTTCTTCAGTTTCTTTTATGCAATTCCTCCATATTTCACTGCTTGGAACCTCTCCGAAAATGAGTTATAGCAAAAATGACATACCTTGTTGAATTATGGCTTATTTTAGAGATCGAACTTGTAGAGAATGCCCTACATGGAATATTTTCTGTATAGATCTGAGAATAGTACAAAACATACTACAAACTTTACTCTAACCAATACATTTGGTATTACTGAATTTGGATATGTTATGAATAAGCTATGATGTTTTTACTCGAAACACTTGGTTTAGACTAGTTTCAGGACTAGCCACAAACCCTATTTTCCACGGAGTGTAACTCCAAAAATACAACGACCCACAAGCTGAAATTTTTATCATAGCTACTTGGATGTGTTTCTGCAACAACCTCCCAATTTCACGGTCTGAATCATTTTAGAAAAAAAAATTATTGTGAAAATGGTGAGCTGACCTGTAAATAACATACCTTAGAAAGCATCATCAAAAGAATTTATCCTTCCTTGAATTTCGTCCTTCTTTACTTCACCTTCCCTCTGAAATTAGGCTTAGATATCCTTTGGTTACCTCAGTCACTTGTAGATATTAAATATGCTCAAGTGTGNCCCTTGCCTCTTATTTATACTTTTATGTAGCTTCCTCAGGGGGTTACCTTCTAACCATCTTAAACAACTTTCCTTATTTTAGGGCTAACCCACTTCTAACCACTTATCCACTTAGTAATTTCTCCATTAAATTTATTATTTAAATAAAAAAAAAATTATCCACTTTTACTTATAGTACACTCATCACTTCACTTTATTATTTACCTTCTAAAATCTCTTAAACCACTTTTCTTATTTTAGGG
>SNQJ01S0000840.1:54427-78590 GCA_010110895.2 Picea sitchensis | reverse complement strand
TGTTGAAAGTAAACAGTCACATTTTCGAAATAGAAGACTTTATTTTCGGTTATTTCCTAGGACACACCAAAAAGCCAAAATTTTTCTGAATTGAAAAAACTCAAAAATGACTTGAAGCTACTGCTGAAAGCTATGATATCCCACCAAAACTCGGCCGAAAGGATGGTTTCGTTTTGGGAGTTAACACTATCTAAGAATCTACTGCACAACTGTCCATAATGTTGACCCATTTATCACTATACTATCATGAAGTCTTCACTACTACAACTAATTGTACTTCTGCTAACTGATTTCTCTGGATATGTCTTCTCAAACTCTGCAAGCTGCTCGAAGGATAGTTCTTTGGTCTGTCACAACTATCTCATAGACTCCCCCTGTCTAATATTCATATTACCTGGGAGTCTCTAAGTTGTATGTCTTAGAACAATTCCTTCTTTGATGTGTATTCATCATCATCTTCATTGGTAGATCCATCATCTCTCTAAGCTCTGATTTCTTTCTTTTTGTTTGTGGATTCATCTTTCACTACAATTCATGAAAGTACAATATCTTGAACTTGTTCCTTATTTACCTTTCCTTCTTTTCTTTCAGTTACTTTCCAAACCCATATGTATCTGACATATTTCTTTTTCTCTGTAGAATTTTCTTCATCTCTTTTTATTGCCAATATTGCGATCTCTGAGACCTGGTCTTTGTTCACCTATTCTTCATGTTTTCTTATCCATACTTTCTTATATATGATATCAGTGTTCTCTTTCATGGAAGTATCGATCATGCTTCTAAAATCACTATCTATGTGTCCATAGTTATGAAATTTGTAACATTCAATGTTATGTGGGGCCACATAGGCACTTCTTGCTTGAACATTTCTTTTATAATCATTGCAGTCTGCAACCTTATGTCCAAAATTAGTACAATAAAAACAATGACCATAAAAAAAAAATTGCATACCTAGGAGTGAATGATCTTCTTTGCGGTGTAGTCCTTCTGAAATTCTTCCTTGACTGATCATGATCATGATTGGAGCTTCTTTGTGGCTTGAACATGGATGGTCTTCTTGAAGATGTATCTTCAATAGTTTTCTTAGATTCTGGTTGACCATGATTCCTTCCTTTTAGTACTTCTGCATAGCTCTTTATATTTTCCTCATTCTTATTTTCTAGCAACCTAGAGTGATTCTCTTCATTCTCCATAACCGATGTGGATGTTTCTATCTCCTCAATGTTCTTATTGATATTGACAATTTTAATTCTCAATGTGACAACTTCTTCTTCAAGCTTCTCAACCTCTTCTTCTTTCTTCGTTATCTGACACTTCATGTCTTCTTCTATTCTTTTCGCTTCTTCAAGATGAATTTTTAATGTGATTATTTCTTCTTCAATTCCTTTCGCTTCTTGTCCAAACTCTACCTCAAGCTGGTTTAGAGCATTAGTTCTTTCCTTAAGATGATCTGTCAATATCTTCTCTCTTATTTCTACTTCTTCCTTCTGTGCTTCTATGTTGTCTTCCAAATACTGCTTTTGATATTCATGATTTTCTTCGATCTTTTTGGCTTCTTCTAGCTAAGTTCTTAAGTTCTCGATGACCTGTTGGGATTCTTCAAAACTCTAATCACTTTCCTTTTGTTTCATCAATTCTTTCTTGAGTGACTTGTTTTCTTCTCTTAGTTCATCTAAACCACTAATCAATTCTTCTTCATGGAATTATATTTCAAGATGTCTGTGTTTTTCACAATTAAAGAAAAACATCATGCCTCTGGTGATTATGTACTCTTCATCTTCTAAATTTGTTTGACATGGTGAACATAATTCTTCTTGATTTGTATCTACATCTTCTTTGGCATTTTTTGAATCTATGATGGGTGAAGAATATATGTCATGTAACTTATCCCAAAGTTCTTTGGCTGATGAACATTTAAAAACCTTTTCTCTTACTGGATTAGGTAATCCTTCCCAGATGAAATCCATTGTTATTTTTTTATTCTTCTTAAATTCCTTCTTGGCTACAATCTTTTCCCTTTTTGAACTATCATATCCTGTAACGCCTGATAGCCAAATATAATTCCCTTGTGCCTATAAAAATACTTCCGTCCTTCTGCTCCACATCTCATACTTTAAACCATTCTAACCATTAAACAGTGGTACTCCATTCTCATAATAATCCATGATCTCCTTCCAGTGGTTAAAATGTTTCCTGAAGGAACCTACTCTGAAACCAATTGTTGGATTACTGAGAGCGGGGGTGAATCGGTAATAGAGAAATTTAATTATTTTCACCATAAAATGCAAGTGTTGTATTAATGTAGCATTATCATCCAATAGTTGTAGATTAAATAAACAATGAAAAAATGATCAATCATACACATACACAGTACACCAATGTTTTTAAGTGGAAACCCAAAGCGAGAGAAAACCACGTAATGTTTTTTCTTATATGTCTTTAAGAATTACATTCATTGGAAGAACCAACTTCCTTTGTTTTCTAGCTGCAACTGGAAGGAGGCTCCAACCCCCTAGTTTCTCAGGATACAACCTGAGGGAAGCTCCAATTCCCCAATTCTCTGGCTACAACTAGAAGGAGACTACAACCCTCTATGTTCTCCATCTACAACTAGAAGGTGGCTACAACCACCTGTCCTTGCCCCATCCAACCGCCTTGAAATAAAACTAGAATTATTGAACCATTGTCACACTATCACTGTGAGATATATTGTTGTAAACCTGTACCAATCAACCTGTAATCAACCTATACCATAAATAAGTGCATCAACCATGCACCAACCTGTACCAAACAACCTGTAATCAGCCTATACCATAAACAAGTGCATCAACCATGCACCAACCTGTACCTCAACCTCAACCAAAATCCCTCATCAATTTCATCATCCAAATCTGATTTGTAACTATGTAATAGACCTGGTGTGTATGATAACATACCTGCAAACCTTCCTTAACTTTAACAACGAGAGACTAGCATTTGATCAAACTTTACTTTAGTCTCACATGACTAATTTTGGATTAGTCAACAACCCTAACTTGCAATAATCATAACTATGTACCTGTAATGAATAAAGATCTGAAAATGGTACACAATGTTCTTCGGTTTATTTTATGCAATTCCTCCAGATTTCACTACTTGGAACCTCTCTAAAAATGAGTTATAGCAAAAATGACATACCTTGTTGAATTCTAGATTATTCTAGAGGTCGAACTTGTAGAGAATGCCCCGCACGAAATATTTGTTGTGTATATCTGAAAATATTACATGACATACTAAATATTTTACTCTAACCAATACATTTTGTATTACTGAATTTGGATCTGTTATGAATAAGTTATGATGTTTTTACCAGAAACACCTATTTTAGACTAGTTTCAGGACTAGCCACAAACCCTATTTTCCACAGAGTGTAACTCCAAGAATACAACAACCCACAAGATGTTTTTTTTATCAGAGCTACTTGGATATGTTTCCGCAATGACCTCCCAATTTCACGATCTGAATCATTCTAGAAAAAACGTTAATGCGAAAATGGTGAGATGACCTGTAAATAACATACCTTAGACAACATCATCAAAAGAATTTATCCTCCCTTGAATTTCGACCTTCTTTACTTCACCTTCCCTCTAAAATTAAGCTTAGACATCCTTTGGTTACCTCAGTCACTTGTATATATTCAATATGCTCAAGTGTGATTAAAATGAGAGACCCGTGCCTCTTATTTATACTTTTATGTAGCTTCCTCAGGGGGTTACCTTCTAACCATCTTAAACCACTTTCCTTATTTTATGGCTAACCCACTTCTAACCACTTATCCACTTAGTAATTTCTCCATTAACTTTATTATTTAAATAATTTCTTTTTTTATCCACTTTGACTTATAGTACACTCATCACTTCACTTTATTATTTACCTTCTAAAATCTCTTAAACCACTTTCCTTATTTTAGGGCTAACCCACTTCTAAACACTTGTCCAGTTAGTAATTTCTCCATTAACTTTATTATTTAAATAATTTCTTTTGTATCCACTTTGACTTATAGTACACTCATCACTTCACTTTTTTATTTAAATAATTTCTTCTTTGCAACCACTTTGACTATGAGCTTTTGGGGATTCCACATGACTCATGAGGGTTCTCCAACTTCACATGGCCATAACTCTCTAAGCATGAGGAGTTATGTGGCGTTCCACATACCACCAAAAATGGCATGATATGTACTATCCATCTAGAATAGTCTTACCTACAAATATATTAAGACTCATACCATTATCCATCAAACAAACTTGGGTCCATTACCCAAACCTTTGTGCTACCGGACTTTATTCAAGGGTTGACATCAATGACAACCAACCCAATTAATCAACAATTTGTGCCAGCGGGAAATAGTCTCTCGACCCTCTTCATTTGCCTTCATTGATCAACCTAGGGGTTGTGCCTTTATCTACAATGGATCTAATTTTAATTTCCAACAAAATATGGACTCCAATACTCTGTCTACTATTATCACCAACTTCTCTTTGCTACCCATGGATAAATCATTTGGTTTGATAGTGCTAAATCCATCTTGCAACCCTAACCCTTCCCATAAAAATGATGACCTGAATTTGAACTCTTACACGCTCAATTCACACTCTCTATGTAAGAACAACCCTAACTTCGATTTTCCATCTCTATCTCACACATTTGATTATCCTTTTCACAATAATAACAACAATTTGTTAATTTCCAATGAAAACACTAATAATTTTTCAAAATATAATCATAACATCACTAATCCTTTTCCCGAAATTAACAGTAATCCCATTAATGGGCCTCACACTTTTGATTCTCCTTTTTATAATAATAACGATAATTTGTTAATTTCCAATGACACCACTAATATTTTTTCTAAAGATAATCATAACATCACCAATGATTTGCCTAAGATTAGCAGTAATCCCATTAACGAGCCTCAACTTTCTCAATGCTCTCTTAATTATCACTCTATGGTTGTAAATATCTCATCTTTTGATCTTGACAATTCTTCTATCTGGATCCTAGAAAAATGTTTTAACTTTTCTCTCGCACCTCATAGAATCCCTTATCAATATATCATTTCGACCATTGAATCCATAACACACCATATTCCCACACACGAAGATAAATAAATTCAACAAGAGTGTAGAAATATATTTCATCTCTCCAAACCTCCTAAACCAAACATAACAAAAGACGAATTTCATTCCATTCGTCATCTTAATGACAACCCTAATATCAATACCTTAAAAGAAGACAAAGGTAATGTTACAATGATTATGAACATATCAAACTATGAATCCAAACTCCAAGAAATTATTTCTTCTTCCTCTTATAAACCTCTCCCTAAAAACCCCATTATCTCAATTACTAATCTGGTTACCAAATCCATCAAATCATCCTCGCTAGATCCTATTATTTAAAAAGTCTCATCCCTTATAACCCTCAAACTCCTAGAATCTATGGGAAACCTAAAATTCATAAAAAGGACAACCTCATTCAACCTATAGTTAGTGCCATAGGACTTCCCACTCATGCCCTCTCTTGTTATCTTGTTGATAATATTCAACATTTCATTGGAAAAACTTCCTCTTTTATCAAAGATTCCTCTGATTTTATTCAAAAAATAAAACATCTTCACCTTGATGAACAAGACATTATGGTTAGTTTTAATGTTGCGTCTTTATTTATTTAGATTCATGTTCTGGAAGCCATTAACCTTATATCCAAGCTGATTGATCCTGAGACCCTCAACTTGATTAAAATTTGTCTCTCCTCTACTTTGTTTACTTCTAAAGGGACTTGCCACAAGAAAAATGAAGGAACATCTATGAGCTCATCCTTATCCCCAGTGATCAGAAACATTTTTAAGTAACACTTCGAGACCCTATCCTTAAATAGTTTTCATCTTAAACCCAAATGTTGGTTTTGATTTGTAGATGATATATTTGTCATATGGCCTCATGTACAGCCCTCCCTGGTCTCTTTCTTTGATCATCTTAATAGCATTTGCCCGCATATACAATTCACAATGGAAATGAAAAAGGATAATTCCCTTCCATTTTGTATGTTTTCATCTCTCATCTTCTGGATGGTTCCCTCACCCACCAAGTTTATCTAAAAAATGCACATACTAATTGATACCTGCATGCTTATTCTCACCATCTTCTAGCCTAAAAATTTCCTATTCTGAAAACTTTGGTCACCTGTGCCATTCAAATATCAACTCCATAATTCCTTGAGAAAGAAATATCCCACTTGACTAGGGCCCTTGCAACCAATGGTTATTGTATCCTTCAAATCAACAACACCTTACACTTACATCGCAATACTAAATCCCCACCTCTCACTCACATCTCTCTTCCCTACATCTAGGGGACTGCAGATCATATTTCATGAATTCTAGCCAAAAAGAACATCAAAACATTTTTCAAACCATACAAAACCATTAAAAAAATATTCAAAACTGTGAATGATAAACTTGATCCTATGCTGGACCCAGGAGTCTACCAAATTTTGTGGTCCTATGGAAAATCATACATAGGCCAAACTGAAAGATCCTTTAAAGATCGAATCAAAGAACAAATAGCTAAAACAAACCATAACCTAATCAACAAGTTAGCTATTGTTGAACACTCCTTCAAATATAATCACCTCATTTTCTTTGATCAAGCCAAAATTCTTTCATCTGTGTCACATCACTTTGCTTGTATCATTCGAGAAGCATTGGAAATAAAAAAAACACCTAAATAACTTCAATCGAGAAAATGGCTACAAATCGAGCCAATAATGGAAACCCCTCATTCAATACCTAGATCATCAAACCCTTTTATTCTTGGTTGATCTTCTCATTTATTTTTTACCATCCCATCAATATTGATTCTTCTCTCACCTCAACATCCTCTGAGCTTGGTATCTCTTAATCAACCCTCGATTTTTATATGTTCCTTATTATTTCTTTTTTCAATTTACCTTACATATATGTATTTATTATTTGATTTTCATTATCCTCAGTATCATTTTTTTTGTTACTCTTATGCTCATTTAATGCCTTATAGTTTAATTTATCATTAACTTGTTTCCCATAATCTCATGTTCCCTCACCTTTTTAATCATTTCCTCTCTTATTCAACATCTATTTCATTATAGGATTACTATTGGCTATCCACTTATTTCCAACGGCTATTTCTTGTTCTTACCCTTTATATCTACTCTTCAACACACTATTTTCTTATCACTTAGCTTCTCTTATCCCTGATGATGGGTGGAGTGTCCACTCGAAACGTTGGATGTTTCAAAAATATTTGCACAGTGTACTCACTTAGTCAAAAATGCAAAACAACCTTATTCACTATGAAGAGAAATGTTATTTAATCTATTTAGATTAAACTTTGGAATGGGCACCTTTGTAAAAACATATGAACTTTTCAATTATCAAACTATGTTGGTACAAGAGTGACTTAGCTTCAAAAGAAATATGAATTTCATATGACTATTTTAATATTCTTGAATGGGTTTTAGTTTGGTATTTCAAAATAGAAAGATGATAATTTTTTAAATTAATTAATTAAAATGAGTTGTGTATACATGTAAATGAGAAAATAAAAAGATAATAATTACATGAAATTAAATATTACAAGGCTATGAATTATGTACATTGAGTGAAAATGTGATAGTCAATTTTTTGGGGTCATAGTTTTTTATTTCAAATTCAAAATTGAGTATATAATAGTTTGTTGAAAAGTTTTCAATGAGGATAACAATATGATTGGGGTTAGAATTTTATTTAGAAAAAAATGGGAGGAAAATAGTTTGAAAGGATCGAAAATCACTCTACAAATTTTTAATCCAAAATTTCCTAACAATCACCTTAATATACCGAATAGCATGAATGGTGGCCTACATCACTTATCTATATGGGAAACATACGTTGAGTCTCCTATAACAAAGTGCGTGTAGGTAAAATCTATACATGGGATTATTCCTACTTTTGGGGAAGAAATTATGGTTTAGATAAGACCTTGCATGTTGTCTATCTCGTGGAGCTCCCAATGAACCATTAAAATTTTAACACATCAAAATATTCCACATGATGACATCCCATTATGAACTTTACATATAATTTCCTCAAAAAGTATAGTCACAACTCCATATTACTATGTTGAGAATGATAAAAAATGATACCAATAATCCATATGCTATTAATGATGCCATGGTGTTCATACCAATCAGTACAAAAATGTGCTTGATTAATAGAAGGAGATGGCCAATAAACAACTCAACCATATGTGCTTTTGTTATTTCTAAATCCTTCACCTCTTGATAACTGAAGCTAATGGAATTCCTCTTCAATATCTATATGTAGTTAATATTGTTCAATAAAGTTTGAGCTATAGAAATCATATGAATGATAAAATCGAATGCTTCATCGAGTGATCAAAGAAGAGGTTATTCAACATCGAAAACTACACAGTCATCTCAAATTTCAATGTTAGGAAGGATATCAATGTTTTGTTCTTGAGGTGGTTAGAGGTTTCCCAGTTTGCTAGAGTTTTCATTTTTATCCTCTATGTTCTCAAGGTTTCGAGTATTTGGAATTTGGATTTCAATATCAACATCCTAATGTTGGGGATCAACTTTTTTCCATTCTAATTACAAAATGAATTTTTATGGTTATGAAAAATCATACAAGTAATCAATTAATAAACAAAAATGATTAATAAATGAAATAATAATCATAATCATAAAAGCCAACATTGCACACTTTGAAAGAGTTTAAAGAGGAAAAATTATTGCAATGTTGCACATTCATTGCCAAATACGAAAACATAGATGTTTAACGTAGTTATTCAAATTGTTCATGTTCGTCTAAATTATGTTTATTCTTCTCCCTACTTTCTCAGTGAAATGACAAAGAAATGGAAGCAAATGCATGCTTATCTATCTATGTATCCACACACACACACACACACACACACACACACACACACAGATATAGATATAGACAAATAGATGGATGGAAAATATAATGCATAAACATTTTAAAATGTGTACACCTTTCTCAAAAGGTCATGTTGTCTTTTGTGTGGCTGCAAGATGTGTATGCATTTTTGGCTCAACATTCTCAAATTTTACTTGAACATAGTGTGTGTGCATTTCTTAGGTATAAAAAATGCATACACACTATCATTTTCACATAACAATAAAACATGGATGACCTAGAAAAGAGGTCTTAGATTCGTGCATGTGCCCTCATTTGAAACATGTAGAAAATGAGACATTACAGTCACTAAGTGTCATATTTAAGAAATTAGTATCTTTTCTTCTGCATCATATCCATTACTAGAATGTGTGGTACATCTTTGTGATAGAGACTCAATTGACAATTTGAAAACAAGGGTTGAAATTTGACTACATATTTAGAGGAAACAACCACATGCCCAATTTTCCTTGCCTTAAATTTATTAGTTATGTTTCTCTTGGGAATTCTTAATGTAAAATTTTATTGTATTCTCCTATGACATCCCACCTACAATATAAATGATTAGCAAAGCACATTGAGATGGGATTTCCTAGAAAACATTAAATATTCAACCACGTTAATTATAATGGAAATGTTAACAAACTAGCAACTTTTTTTCGAATCTGTCTTTTGAATTGAAGTTATGAAGCAAGTTTATTTGTGAGCTAATGGTGGAGACAAAGTGTTGCTATGACGAGGAGTCATGATTACATCTCGAAAACTGAAATTGAGGATTATACTTCAATTACGTATGCTTCAAAAAGGTGATTATCAATGTATCGAAGCTAAATTTATATTCTTAAGTTCAACCTTGATGAAATTATGATGAACTCAAATGGGAGAGAATTAAGTAATTACTAAATTGAGAAGTGAATAAGACAACATCTAGTAATAAGAAGTTAACAATTACTAGTCTAAGAAGGAACTAAGGAAACATCTAGTAATAGTCACGTCCTACAAATCCCATGCAAGGGACAAGCATGCACATCATTATTTGAACTTGGTTCATTACCATAACAATCACTCCAAGTTGTCACTAGACCACACCATGTCGGGCTATGGTCTAGTAGCAATTTGGAACAATTGTGGTGAAGATGACCCACTTTCAAATCTTGGTAAGCTAGCTCCTCCCCTTCATGGGCTCTACTAGTTAGGGTTTCTGGCTAGGTTTCCTTTATTGAGTGCATGATCTAATAGATGTACCCAGAATTTGTTCCTTGGGATTTGTGCCAATCATTGTTGTTTCCTTGTTTTACCCTACACAAATGTGATATGTAATTTTCACTAGCTTAGAACCTATGGCCTTATCTTCACACTTAAAAATGCTAGCAAGATGGGGCCAAGGTTTTCCATGTTCTCAATTCATTTGATTGTTTCTCTTACATACATACATACATATATATATGAATGATGTTTGTATTTGTATATGTATTCCAATAATAGCACTAAGGGTTACATAAATCTATTGTCGCCAATATTGTTGTACATTTGGCTAGTTTTATGCCAATGGGTCCACAGTTTGAATTCCCTCAGGTAAGGAGTACTAGATGTACTAGTCAACATCGATGGGTGAAGCATCTTTCTTTTGGGTTTCCCTATGGGGTTTTCCTTGGAAGAATATATATTTTCCTAAGAAAGAATAAAATTTGGTCATCCCAAAGGTTCATCACTCCCTTCTTCCCAATGGGATCAATCAAAATTCAAAGTGAAACCATGATTTACACTTGGATCAATCCAAAAAGACATGCATTTATCATACAAAGTTTGTGTGTGATAAGGTAATAGCGTGCTAGGTTCCACCTTGCAGTGGAGTTGATCATTTGACCTCCTACGATCCTTAGAGTTTAGTAGGTCATAAGTTCAAACCCAATAGTGGCGACCACAGGTACCTTGGATGCCATTGGGAACATGTGGTCTTCTTTAGGCTAGTTGTGACAGGTTTCATATTAGATGAAGGATACAAAACAAATGACCCATAAATGACAATGGGTGGCTTATTTATGATTGCAAGAAAACTAGATCAAAACAATTATGTAAGTCAAACTCCAGATTAAAAAAAAAACATGTTTCTCATAAAGGACTATTTTCTTCTCAATAAAATTAATCAAAATTTATTATAAAACTATGATCTGCCAAAATAATAAGAAAATAAAGGTATTAAATAAATTTTATGTGCCATAAAATTATAAAATAAAATAAAATTAGTTAATTTATCATTAACTTTATTATTTAAAAATTAATTTTCTTCATTTGATGAACATAATCAATGTGTTTTATAATTTTATAAGTTGCTACATAAAATGTTTAAATTCAAAAATTCTTTATAAAATTAGCTGACCAAATTATTCTTAAAAGATTTTTGCTTTGTAAAATTTGAAGGTAATCTTATTGAGGTCTACTTACGATTGATTTCATTGTTTTTTAATTAGACAATGTTGTAGACAACAATTTTTTATTGATAAAAATCGAGGGTTGATTGAGAGATAAGAAGATCAAAGGATGTTAAGGTGAGAAAAGGATCAATACTAACAGACTATATAAAAAATAAATGAGCAGATTAACTAAAATTAAAATGGTTTATTGATCAAGGTGTTGAATGAGGGGTTTCCATGATTGGCTTAGTTTGTATCCATCTTCCTGATTGAAGTTATTTGGGTTTTTTTCAATTTCCAACGCTTCTTGAATTATACGAGTGGAGTGTGTGGCACAAAGGCAAGAATTTTGGTTTGATCAAAGAAAATGAGGTGATTATTTTTTAAGAAGTGTTCAACAATAACTGAATTGTTGATTCAGTTATGGTTTGTGTCAATGGGAAATAGTCTCTCAACCCTCTTCATCTGTCTTCATTGATCGACCTAGGGGTTATTCCTTTATCTACAACAGATCTGATTTTAATTTCCAAAAAAATATGGACTCCAATACTCTGTCTAATATTATCACCAACTTCTCTTCACTACACCCATAGATAAATCATTTGGTTTGATGGTGATAAATCCATATTGCAACCCTAACCCTTCTCCTAAAAATGATGACCTAAAATTGAACTCTTACACGCTCAATTCACACTCTCTATGTTACAACAACCCTAACTTCGATTTTCCGTCTCTATCTCACACATTTGATTATCCTTTTCACAATAATAACAATAATTTGTTAATTTCCAATGACACCACTAATAATTTTTCAAAATATAATCATAACATCACTAATCCTTTTCCCAAAATTAACAGTAATCCCATTAATGGGCCTCACACTTTTGATTCTCGTTTTCATAATAATAACGATAATTTGTTAATTTCCAATGACACAACTAATCATTTTTCTAAATATAATCATAACATCACTAATTATTTTCCTAAGATTAGCATTAATCCCATTAAAGGGCCTCAAATTTCTCAACGCTCTCTTAATTATCACTCGATGGTTGTAAATCTCTCATCTTTTGATCTTGACAAGTCTTCTATCTGGCTCCTAGAAAAATGTTTTAACTTTTCTCTCGCACCTCATAGAATCCCTTTTGAAGATATCATTTGGTCCATTGAATCCATAATGCACCATATTCCCACACACGAAGCTAAAGAAATTCAACAGGAGTGTAGAAATATCTTGCATCTTTCCAAACCCCCTAAACCAAACCTAATAAAAGATGAATTTCATTCCATTCATCATCTTAATTACAAACCTAATATCAGTACCTTAAAAGAAGATAAAGGTAACGCTACAATGATTATGAACATCTCAATTATTGATCTGGTTACCAAATCCATCAATTCATCCTCTCTAGATCCTATTATTAAAAAATGCCTCATCCCTTACAACCCTCAAACTCCTAGAATTTATGGGAAACCTAAAATTCATAAAAAGGACATCCTCATTCGACCTATAGTTAGTTCCATATGATCTCCCACTCATGTCCTCTCTTGTTATCTTGTTGATAATCTTCAACATTTCATTGAAAAAACTTCCTCTTTCATGAAATATTCCTCTGATTTTATTCCAAAAACAAAACATCTTCNCATTCGACCTATAGTTAGTTCCATATGATCTCCCACTCATGTCCTCTCTTGTTATCTTGTTGATAATCTTCAACATTTCATTGAAAAAACTTCCTCTTTCATGAAATATTCCTCTGATTTTATTCCAAAAACAAAACATCTTCACCTTGATGAGCAAGACATTATGGTTAGTTTTAATGTTGTGTCTTTATTTACTAAGATTCATGTCTCAGAAGCCATTAAACTTATATCCAATCTGGTTGATCTCGAGACCCTCAACTTGATTAAAATTTGTCTCTTCTCTACTTTGTTTACTTCTAAAGGGACCTTCTACAAAAAAACTGAAGGAACATCTATGGGCTCATTACTATCCCCAGTGGTCGCTAACATTTTTAAAGAACACTTCGAGACCCTAGCCTTAAATGGTTTTCATCTTAAACCCAAATGTTGGTTTCGATTTGTAGATGATATCTTTGTCATATGGCCTCATGTACAACCTTCTCTGATCTCTTTCTTTGATCATCGTAATAGCATTTTCCCACATATACAATTCACTATGGAAATGAAAAAGGATAATTCCCTTCCATTTTGGATGTTCTCATCTCTCGTCTTTTGAATGGTTTCCTCACCCACCAAATTTATCTAAAAGATACACATACTAATCGATACATGCATGGTCATTCTCACCATCTTCTAGCCCAAAAAATTTCTATTTTGAAAACTTTGGTCACCCGTGCCATTTGAATTTCATTTGAAAATTGTGAATGATAAACTTAATCCTATGTTGGACCCAGGAGTCTACCAAATTTTGTGCTCCTATGGAAAATCATACATAGGCCAAACTGACAGATCCTTTAAAGCTCGACTAAAAGAACAAATAGATAACACAAACCATAACCGAATCAACAAGTTAGCTATTGTTGAACACTCCTTCAAATATAATCACCTCATTTTCTTTGATCAAACCAAAATTATTTCCTCCACGTCACATCACTTTGCTCATATCATTCGAGAAGCGTTGGAAATCAAAAAACACATGAATAAATTTAATCGAGAAGATGGCTACAAACCGAGCCAATCATGGAAACCCCTCATTCAATACCTAGATCATTAAACCCTTTCATTCTTGGTTGATCTTCTCATTTATTTTCTATCCAGCCCATCAATATTGATCCTTCTCTCACCTCAACATCCTTAGAGCTTGTTATCTCTTAATCAACCCTCGATTTTTATCTGTTCCTTATTATTTATTTTTTTAATTTACCTTACTTATATGTATTTATTATTTGATTTTCATTATCCTCAGAATCATTTTTTTGGTTACTCTCATGCTCATTTAATGCCTTATAGTTTAATTTATCATTAACATTTTTCCCATAATCTCATGTTCCCTCACCTTTTTAATCATTTCCTCTCTTAGTCAACATCTATTTCATTATAGGATTACCATTGGCTATCCACTTATTTTTAAATTAATGTTATTTTTAACAAATTTTAATTTTAATTTTTAAATTTATTTCTCAAAACAGTCCCTTTTTCCAACGGCTATTTATTGTTCTTACCCTTTATATATACTCTTCAACACACTATTTTCTTATCACTTAGCTTCTCTTATCCTTGATGATGGGTGGAGTGTCCACTAGAAACATTGGATGTTTCAAAAATATTTGCACATTGTACTTCTAGAAAGTTCTACAACAATGATGACAAACTATGAAAACATACACACTCAAAGTATATTGAGCGTTTGAGTGAGAAAGAGGAGTACCACCTCTATAAAAACATAGAGGGGAATCTTGATTAGTCTTTTAAGAAGACCCTAAGAGGTTGAATCTTGTCCCTAACAAGAAAATAGATCAACACCTTCCTAGCCTAGAGAGAGACATCCCTCAAGATTGACCTATATTTTAATAAATAATGTCTTTAATGGTCATCATTGATTTTATTTGAAGGAATGTTTCTAGCTAAATCCTCCTAGTTATGTCCAAGAATTATATTCCTTGGGTCAACTTCAGTGGAAGCATTCACTTACTAATTCTAATAAGGTTATTATATACCACATCCATGGTCCCATCCATGATTCCCTGGTGCTAAATCTTGGCCTTCCAATGCCTTATGCTTGGTGGTGAGACTGAAAATGGGACAAGGCTACCACCTATTTTAGGGACAAGATAACCATGGTTTACAAGTGTATATGCTACAATACCTTCCAAGGCTTATTGAACAAAGTGTGGCCACTGAGTTCCATGTAGAAGACATGGTTATTTCAATTAAGCAGCATATGGAAACATGTTATTAAGTGTGGGTGAGGGAAACGCTAAAGCACCTTTTTTTGGTTTGTTTGCTTGCTATAGATGTATGGGAGTATTTAAGATCTTTGTGTGAGCAGTATCTGTTTGCTTCCCTATACTCATAGGGTTCCTTGTTAGGCAATACCTTATAATGGGATATAAAGTTTCATGCTTCCTAGATTATTATAACTAAAACTCTCTTTTGGATTTGTGAAAAAATGAAATGATTTTTTTTTAATGATTTTGTATCATCTCATAAGTTCTCTTGGTACAATGCATCACTAATATGTGTCAACATATTAATGAATATCTCTATGTATTCTTAAAAGGTATGGATTGAGATGCAGCACTTACAACATCTCCCTAAGTATTGGTGCGAGGCCCCATGCACTGTGAGAAGAATTCCACATGATCCCCTTATCTTGTTTGGCATTCCGATCTCATATGGGTTTCCCTTTGGACCTTGTTGTAGTGGTTCAAACCACACTATGCCCCATCGTTGTGTACGGTGGTAGGAATGCGAGCGGTGAGAGCACCAACACATTTTGACTCTCGTACCCTCATGCATTGACAAATAATGTTTTCCACTGGCACTTGATATCTTAAGGGGTCCTGAGCCCCTAGAGCCACCCATTGATGGGTGAGACCTTGTGGTACTCATTAATGTTGATCCTTCGACAATTGGTTGGGGCAAGGACATAAATAACCATGACCATCCTTCTCTTGTCACTAGTTGGGACGTAGACTAGTGTTTATTGATCAGGCATATGCCCTTTGTTTAATGGTTTTATGAATTTGATNCTTTTGAGTTTTGGACTTGCTAATGGAAGTTGCACCAACAATCTTCCATTTTTTATATTAAAACATATACATATTGAAGATTACTAAAATTTAAAATTTAAAGGAAGTTTTAATTCAATAATAATAATAATAATTTTTTGATTTATCATGTTTTTTTTATAATTAAATTACTCGGAAGAAATTTTGTTATGGGCTTAACCAATTACAAAATTTAATGTATTTGTAAATGTTCTAAAAAATATTTTTTTATTTATTTTTATAAATTAAATATTTGAAAATAAACTATTTTTTAAATTAATTTTTGTTTTCAGATTTATGTGGTGAGGAGTTTCGAGGTTATTCGCTAGATAATCCACAGCTGGTGTCATTTTTTTTATCGGCGTTTTCAATTCGAATTGGGATTCATCATCACGACTAATCGTCAATTTCAAAGCTGTTGATCTTGATCAATTAAGAGGCTAGATGCAAGACAGTTTGAGATTATAATCAGGTCGGTTATCTATAAACCTTATTTTCAAACCTAAACAAAATTAAAATTAATTAGAATTGATATTTAATGGTAATTAATAATATTTCATTATCATATGTGTTTGATAATATTCTATATAGGTCTAGGGTTTTAAGGGAATTTATTAGTGTTGAGTTTATAAATATAAGATTAAAATTAAAATTAGATTAATTTTATTTAGTTATATTGTTTATTAATAATAGTATATATATAAAAATATAGGGTTAAGATTAGATTGATTTTATTTAGTTTTATTGTTTATATATATGTGTGTAATTAAGTCTAGGGTTATTTGAAATACCTATTTATTCGTGAACCTAATTGCTAGATTAAAGGGAAGTATTTGGTTATGTTTTTAGACTTTAAGTGATTTAGAAAATGCTAGGGTTTTTTAAGTTTATTTTTATTAAAATAAATTATAATAAAATAATATTAACTAAAATCATTTAGTTTATTTTTATTAAAATAAACTATAATAAAATAATAATAAATGAAATAGTATTAAGTAAAATCACTTAGTCAAAAGCACAAAACGACCTTATTCACTATGAAGAGAAATGTTATTTAATCTATTTAGATTAAACTTTGGAATGGGCACCTTTGTAAAAACATATGAACTTTTCATTTATCAAACTATGTTGGTACAAGAGTGACTTAGTGACTTAGCTTCGAAAGAAATATGAATTTCATATGACTATTTGAATATTCTTGAATGGATTTTAGTTTGGTATTTCAAAATAGAAAGATGATAATTTTTTAAATTAATTAATTAAAATGAGAGTTGTGTATACATGTAAATGAGAAAATAAAAAGATAAGAATTGCATGAAATTAATTATTAGAAGGCTATGAGCTATGAATTATGTACATTGATTGAAAAATGTGATAGTGAATTTTTTGGGGTTATAGGTTTTTTTATTTCAAATTCAAAATTGAGTATATAATAGTTTGTTGAAAAGTTTATAATGAGGAGAACAATATGATTGGGATTAGAATTTTATTTAGAAAAAAATGGGAGGAAAATAGTTTGAAAGGATCTAAAATCATTCTACAAATGTTTAATATAAAATTTCCTAACAATCATCTTAATATATCAAATAGCATGAATGGTGGCCTGCATCAATTATCTATATGGCCAACATTCGTTGAGATTCCTTTAACAAAGTGTGAGTAGGTAAAATCTATACATGGGATTATCCCTACTTTTGGGGAAAAATGATGGTTTAGATAAGACCTTGCATGTTGTCTATCTCATGGAGCTCCCAATGAACCATTAAAACTTTAACACATCAAAATATTCCACATGATGACATCCCATTATGAACTTTACATACAATTTCCTCAACAAGTATAGTCACAAGTCCATATTACTATGTTGAGAATTATAAAAAATGATACCAATAATCCATATGTTATTAATGATGCCATGGTGTGTACACCAATCAATACAAAAATGTGCTTGATTAATAGAAGGAGATGGTCAATAAACAACTCAACCATATGTGCTTTTGTTATTTCTAAATCATTCACCTCTTGATAACTGAAGCCAATGGCATTCCTCTTCAATCTCTATATGTAGTTAATATTGTTCAATAAAGTTTGAGCTATGGAAATCATATGAATGATGAAATCAAATGCTTCATCAAGTGATCAAAGAAGAGGTTATTCAACACTAAAAACTGCACAGTCATCTCAAATTTCAATGTTAGGAAGGATATCAATGTTTTTATCTTGAGGTGGATAGAGGTTTCCTAGTTTGATAGAGTTTTCATTTTTAGCCTCTATGTTCTCAAGGTTTGGAGTATTTGGAATTTGGATTTCAATGTCAACATCCTAAGGTTGGGGATCAACTTTTTTCCATTCTAATTACAAATTGAATTTTTATGGTTATGAAAAATAATACAAGAAGTAATCAATTAATAAATAAAAATGATTAATAAATGAAATAAAAATAAATAAAAAAACCAACATTGCACACTTTGAAAGAGTTTAAAGAGGAAAAACTATTGCAATGTTGCACATTCATTGCCAATTACTAAAACATAGATGTTGAAAGTAGTCATTCAAATTGCTCATGTCCGTCTAAATTATGTTTGTTCTTCTCCCTACTTTCTCAGTGAAATGAGAAAGAAATATAAGCAAATGCATGCTTATGTATCTATCTATCCACACACACACACATATAGATATAGATAAATAGATGGATGGAAAAGATAATGCATAAACATTTTAAAATGTGTACACCTTTCTCAAAAGGCCATGTTGTCTTTTGTGTGGCTTCAAAATGTGTATGCATTTTTGGCTCAACATTMTCAAATTTTACTTGAACATAGTGTGTGTGCATTTCTTAGGTATGCAAAATGCATACACACTATCGTTTTTACATAACAAAGATGAGTCTGTAAAACATGGATGRCCTAGAAAAGAGGTCTTAGCTTCATTCATGTGCCCTCATTTGAAACATGTAGAAAATGAGACATCACATTCACTAAGTGTCATATTTAAGAAATTAGTATCTTTTCTTCTGCATCATACCCATTACTATAATGTGTGGCACATCTTTGTGATAGAGACTCAATTGACAATTTGAAAACAAGTGTTGAAATTTGACTACATATTTAGAGGAAACAACCACATGCCCAATTTTCATTGCCTTAAATTTATTAGCGATGTTTCTCTTGGGAATTCTTAATGTAAAACTCTATTATATTCTCCTATGATATCCCACCTACAATGTAAATGATTAGAAAAGCATGTTGATATGGGATTCCTAGAAAACATTAAATATTCAACCACGTTAATTATTGTTAGAAAAACAAGATTGCGGAGCAATAAAATAAAACAAATGCGGAAAAAAAACAGAGAAGATACACAATACAATAGAGACACAGATATACGTGGTTCACCCAATGTGGGATACGTCCACCAGAGAAATTGTCAGGTCCTTCCTTTATTATTATCCAACAAATGAAGGGATACAACCTACAACAAATCCGTTGTAGGTTCATCTTCTTTCTCTCATAGTCTCCTATCTCAGAATACAATATTCTCAATGATACATAGCCGCAATACATTTCCCTCATAAAAGAGGGTTTCCTTCTAGGGAAAAAACCCCTAACATAACTTCTACCATCATATATGTGACCTTATAATGAACGGTCCAGATTTACAATGAAATTACAATATACATTTGCAAGGCAATTTTTCCTCCGGGGGCTTTGTCCCTGAACCCCTAGACCCTGCAGAGGGGGTAACCCACCTGCGCACTCCCCCATGTGGAGGAGTGTACATTCTTCTAGGGTGTAAAGTCTTCATGGGGTATAAACATGACTGAAAACAAATACCTCTGAATCCGGAATATAATCAGGCTCCACAAACAACAATCTCCCACTTGGAGACTGATCTCAACAACTTCATCGTTGTTGTATCTGCTGGACTATGATCCTTCTTGGAACTGGAAAAATTATCATCTTAATCTCTGTGCTTGAAGACCAACTGACACTGAGAAGGAACTCAGTTTCTCCTTGGTTACTCCCTTAGTTAACATGTCTACAAGATTCCAGCTAGTGTGTATCTTTTCCAACTTCAAATGTCCATCTTCCAAGATGGATAATATGAAATGGTACCTAAGCTGTATATGCTTTGTCCTCGAATGGAAGGTTGAGTTCTTTGTAAGATGAATGGAAATCTCAATGTCACAGTACAACCTATTATTCTCCTACTTCTTTCCCAATTCCTCCATAAACCTCTATAACCAAATCATTTCTTTACTAGCCTCTGTAGTAGCAACATACTTTGCCTCTATTGTTGAAAGTGCAACAACCTTTTGCAGTTTCGAAATCCAACTTATTGTTGTTCCACCTATAGTAAAAACATACCCTGTGGTTCTCCTCCTATTATCTTTATTACCTGCCATATATGAATCAACATATCCCTATAGAACAGTGTCTGAACCTTTAAAACATAATGCATGAGTAGCAGTACCTCTCAAATACCTGAGAATCCACTTTACTACCTCTCAATGTTATTTACCTGGATTGTTCATATACCTGCTCATAACTCCCACTGCATGTGAAATATATGGTCTTGTGAAAACCATCGCATACATCAAGCTGCCAATTGTTGATGAATAAGGGACCCTGGACATGTATTATATCTCCTCCTATGTCTTGGGACATGTTGGTCCTAAGGTCTGCACCTGACTACTAAAGGGAAAAGCTAGGCCACCTATCAGTTTAGAATGGTTGTTTCTTTTAATTGTTTGTTGGTTGGTCAGAGGGTTGTTCTACCAAGACAAAAGAAAGGTTGGGTTGGAAAAATGATATGGATCAGGGTCCTTGGCTGGTGGCACACTAATGACAGACCAGTGAAATAATAGAAAACAAAGGGAAACAACAGACTACTCAATGAATAATCTGTTGCAAGAAGTTCAATACTTAAAATATCATTTCAAGACATTAAACATGTACCAAAAACACAATTACTCCCACAGGTTGCAATAAAAACAAATTTTCACCAAATCATCAGTTGTTTGACAGTTTGCATATCGACAAAAATAATTTATACAATAGCTAAAGGGAAATGAAATGTACTTTGCACAAATAAAAAACCGTATTCAAGATAAGAATAAAAACACATGAAGATTTGAACAAAACATTGTCATCAAGAGTATGTTAACCAGGTAGAGAAATTTAATCCATGCATAGAACGGGTCCAACCAGTCTGATGTAGTGTTATTCTTTCCCAAAAGATCTGACCCTCAAAACATTCAAAGACCCCCTATTTAACAGAGTTGCATAGGTTCTCGTCCTTATGGGACTGAGACCTAATTTTAGGTAACTGTTTGTAGAACACATTATTAGCTTCACTAAGACACTAGACTTAATCAACAAGAGTGGTTCTCATCACACACAAAATACCACTCTTGTATCTAATCTAAGAAAATAGTGGAATTAATCAACTAAAAACTACTACTGTCTTTGAGAACGAACTGATGCATGCAATGGAGGAACTGAATTGGCAGAAAATAGGCCTTAGAGTGACAGAACAAAGCTCTATGTTGAGTAATGGAATGTCTGCAAGATGTTGGAGGCCACTGGAGACAACTGGCTGCATGAGCAGATCTCTGCTTGAGGAAGAGGTAGTCTACTGAAGTGTTTTGGAACCAATCTACGTCGACCTATGACTGAGACTTAACTCTTCATCTATGTCTGGTCTTTTGGAAGATAAGTGCACTCCATTTTGACTGTAACTAACCCTTCTCCCCGCTTTCACTATGATGACCTGGTCATGAACAGGAAGACGTGGAGGTGAGCATCCAATAGGAAAACAGGATGCATGGAGGTGATAGGTGATATGGGGAGTAGTCAAGAACAGGTGGCGAAAGTTGAGCGGTAGTGGGAGTGTGAGTGGAGGTGACGTGGTGACTTGATGTCATATAAGAACGTGATTGTGGAAGTTTTCAAGGGTGGTTTGGGTCCACACCACCTTTGGGCCCGTAATCCCCCATAAGCTGCCACGTACCTTTCCAACAATACCATGGTTCCAATTGTGAGACCGCTTTGGAAAATTAATGTTCGAGCAGTTTACGTCCCTGCAATGCAGTCTGGCCATCGATCGTATTGCAATCTATGATCCGGGTGATATTCCTTCCTTAACTACTGCAAAGATCAATGGTGCTGGTTGATTTGAGATTGACAGTCCACAATTACTTCGGGAGTTCGAGCTTCAGGCCTTTTAAATGCAAATTTCTTACCATCCTCTAGAGTGTTATACTCCCGAAGTGAGAGATCTGCCTCCATGTGGGCTCTGGATATGGATAGTCCAGATTCACTTCGGGAGTTCGGGCTTTGGGAGTTTTCATCTCCCTACTCATGCATTTCTCTGAAGTGCGGTATATACGAAGTGGGAGATCTGTCGCCGTGTGTCCTTGTTGATGGATGGTCCAGATTTGCTTCAATAATTCGAGTGTTCAACACTTCGAGAGTTTATGAATGTTGTGCTCGGAAATCTCCCGAAGTGGTACAGGCTGCGAAGTGACGTGGTGGTCTAATGTCATATGATGTCAGGACTATTGATGTGTCATGGAAAGAAGGGTGACACGTGTCACGTGGAAATGGGCAAAAGACAAAACCAAATGACCTAGAATGAGTGCCACGTGTCATGACTGATGAGTGTGCCACGTGTCATGACTGATGAGTGCCACATGCTTCGGCACTTTGGGCTTCGGTGGTTTTGGACTATGAGGCATGAAGTTCTCCTAAAGTAGTACATGCCCGAAGTGATGTGGCATTCTCTCATTACTTCGGGACTTTGGCAGTTTGACGCTTCAGGTAATTCTTGCTCTAGTGCTTCGCAAATATCTCGGAGTGCTAAGTCTTTGAAGTGAAGGATTTACCTCCATGTGTCCTTATGATGGACGATCCAGATTCACTTCGGGACTTAGGGTGTTTGGCACTTCAGGATTTTGGGTAATTCTTTCTCTTCATGGGTTCACTCTTGATGTTAAACCCCGTGCGATTTCAACACTCTGAATGCATGAAAATCATCAATTTGATTGGCTTGATGGATCTCCACTGTAATGCCCATTTAAACCTTAGTAGCCTAATGACATTATGACCGAATTGTATTTCATTTGTTTGTTATCTGTAGAAGACTATTAAACATTAGCACTTTAGTATATAGACATGTGGACCTACATACCATGAATAATTACTATTATATGTTCATTATATTGATAGTTATGTGATTTAATTGAAGTATGTGGATACTAGTTCAAAACTGTGTTGTAAATGTCAATATAAATATGGATTCTCATGAAATTGTTATATATTTCATGGATACGAGCATTATTGAGCTGACCTACAGGTTGATGAACTACATATGATCTAAATGACCATATCGTTGAGGTAACCTGGATGTTGCATACATCGATAAGATAATGTATACTATAAGTTTTGCTTATGTTTTCAAATATTGCTATGATTTGTGGTAAGTGTGGTTTTGTAAGGACACGGGACTTTCCCAAAGTGGTTGTTTGATGACGTGACTCTAAGAACAATAGTTTCACAATAGGGCTTGATGTAGGGTGTTGACCCTAGTTCTATAAGGAGGGGTGGAGGTATTGCCCACCGTTTATCCTCTGAAACCTAGAGTCGTGGGAGGGCTATGTGAAATCACGCTCCCCTAGACGTGTGATGGCGACTGCTAGTTTCCTGTTGGGGAAGCTTGGTTGAGATGTATGACACTTCCGCTTACGGGTTCTATTTGGAGTTAGGTCAATATAGTTGATGCTCCATCTTAGTCCAACAAAGGATAGGATAGGATGGAAGGTGGAAGTAGGTTAGGAAAGAAGGATGCTTCGATGTTAGTTGAGAATACTAATTAGGGATTAGAGATGCCACTATTGTTTACTCACTTGTTTCCTACCATGTTTAAAACCCTCTTTGATTTCCTATCGATATTTTAAGTGTGACAATGAGTTATTGATGAATTGGTGTAATTTAGTTCGTTAAGATTATTAAATGATG
>SNQJ01S0000840.1:8361-54358 GCA_010110895.2 Picea sitchensis | reverse complement strand
TGATGGATAATAATGAGGGTGGTTGAGGAGACTTGGGGAAGTGTGTATGGAAACTTGATAAATAGGGAGAAGAAGTAGAGAGGAGGAAAAATGATGGAGAGGTTTGAGCATGATGAGAGGTTGTGAAATTCTTGGAAGATATAATTCTTGTGATAGTTTTCTTGGAGCAATTGTGCTTTGTTGTTCTTGGAGTCACGGGCACGAAGGGCCAAGAAACCGAAAGGTTTCTTGGAGCTAGGAAGCCGGCTAGGCTCCTAGTTGGCAAGGAGGATTTCATTGTTTCACTCCGGGAAAGCAAGAAAAGAATGTTTGGAAGCGCCTAGGACTACATTACAATTGATGAGCTTCGACAAACTAAGGAAGAGGTATTTTTCAGCGATATTTTGTATATACTATTGTTTTAAGTTCTAAATCTTAGAGTTAACCTATTACTTATTTCATCATGCTATTTAGATTTATCTTTGAGCAAATGTAGAACAATTGTGTAAATGAAAAATAAACAAAATTATGTTAAAACAAAGTTGTTATTGTGTATGTATTTAAATAAATGATTAATTGTCTAGTGTCCTGTAGAAGGGTGTTACATCCACCATAGAAAGTTAACCTGTCTGTTCCCACAATATGAGCCTGAAATTGACTGCTCTGGATTGTTGTGTTTTTTCCACGGGTGTTTCTTGTACATACAAAGGCTTGGCCGACCTGCTTTGAGCTCAATCAATGGAAAAGATGATGACAAGCACTTTGAACCAAATACGACATGTAATTATCCTTCAAGAAACAATAGCAACAGAAATGCGCAAAGATTCAATCAAGAAAGAAACGGATAAGAACCAAGTCACTCAGTAATGGGAAACTGACTTAATCAACCTGAAGAGGACAAATTCGACAAAGGCATAGGGAAAAGAGAGAGGATAGGTAGGGGTGCAGACCTAGGTTACAACATTGTCTCCAGCTGGGGTTAGCTCGCCCCTGTGAGGTGCTAAGAACTGTAGATCGGTGCCTTGAGATTAAATAATTTCTATTACCTTCCATTTCTTACCTTTGTTTGTCTACCAGCCCTTTGTTATCTGCTATTGTGTCTCAGCCATGCATTTTATTGAATTAGAAACCGAGACTACACCCTAGTGCCTTTATTGGGATACAGAGTCTTTACTTAAACTTGAAACTACAGCTAAACCCCAGTGCCTTTGTTGGGCTATGGAGTCTTTACTGAAACTTGAAACTGCAGCTAAACCCCAGTGCCTTTGTTGGGCTATGGAGTTTCTTATTCAAACAAGCTACTGAAAACCAACATACTAAAAAACAATCTGCGAACTAAAAATTAAATGCTCAAACTATGAGCTTATTCTCCTAATCATAATTTGTTAAAACTTTCTACTCAGGTATATGCAGATTTCCATAGTAACCATTCAAGCAATTGATCTACCAACTGGATTTCTTGAACCTGCTTTGTGGAAATAAAAATTTGAAAATGGAATGACAACTTGTTCTGAATATGAACCCCACACTTGGAGTGAAACCATGACAGAGCATTAAAAATAATAAAATCCTCTAAGTATGAATCCATCAGATCATAAAATTCATGACCAGTTATCTCTGTATTGATAGTAAACTCATGTGCTTTCTACTCCAAATGGACAGACTTCCCTTGTGAAAAATTTGCTTCCATAGAAACGTTGATATCCTCATTTTTGAGACCCGAAAATGGAACGAGAAAATGTTGCAATCTGTTTCCACTATCAATTTCTCCTTTTAAGTTTAGAGTGGAAATTCCATCACTACAAGAAGCATTTGAGGCAATGGAAAATGCAGCTATAGTATTGTTGATGACATATATAGTTATGTTGTCACAAGCATCCTAATCTTCATAAAAGTTTTGAGCAACAAATTTACCTTGCAGTTGTTGATTATTTTCTTGTGCATAACTTTCTTTGGCAGCTTTCAAATCAAAGGCATCGTAAAAATTAGAGGGAAGCCGGATACTTCCATTTATTCCAGGAGTAGGAACAAATGGTGTAGTGAGGGCGTCACTGATGAGAAAGAAAACGTGTTCAACTGCTCCTGTAGCTCCTCCTCTTTTTCTTGACCCAAATTTAAACACATATAATTATGAAAGTCATCGTAAGTCAAGAATGTGAGTTGATCCCTGATATTTACAGTCAGATGTTGAGGGGAAGCAACTTTTTGTTTGGAAAATTGATCATTGTTCTCTACAAAAAATTCATGAAAGTCATCATTAGCAAACTCATCCCTCTGCTCATAACTAAGAAAATTTTCACCTATACATGTAAATCCATCCTTGTGATAATGATCAATATACTTAGTTTCAAGAATAGAAAAAACTGATTTATTAGCTTCAGGATCTGAGGAAGAATTAAAATATAAAAGTGATGCATTAGTATGCTGAAAATAAGAACCCGGATCAGATTTTCATTGTCCATATCCTTCCTTGGATTCCTCTGTATCCAAATATGATTTATTCTTCTCAAAAACTTGTTCCTGTTCCAAATCTCTGTCCCAAACTCGATTTGAGATCCTTCCACAAGCTCGGATATTGTCCTCAATCTCCTCTACATCAGTGAACATCTGTTGCAATGATGATGACCTTCTCTCTCTGAGAAAAAGAAACAGATCAGGGTGTTGTGCAATTGTATACTACACCATGGAAACAACTTCAGTAGGTTGAATTTCCATGGGCATATTAAGATAAAAATTATGAAACCTTCTATTGAATGCGATAACAGCTTCATCTTGTTCCCTTCTCAAGGCGTAGAACTATGAAAGGTATTGTTCAAAGGATTTTTTCTCACCCCAATACCTCGAAAACACATTACGCAAATCAGTCCATGAACTAATAGAATCAACCTCCAAATTTCTGAACCGGAATGATGCATCTCCAAATAAAGATTTACGGAATATCCTCGTAACTACATCCTCATGCATAATTTGAAAATTATCAATGAAATTTTCAAAAGCTTCCAGGTGTTCTTAGCTGCAACATGGTCTCCTCCATTGAAAATAGGAAGGTAATCAATAAAATTGGGAGGATAGACATGAAGGATAAGTGGTAGTTTCAGGGGTTTATAATACTTTTGGATCCTAGACTGAATTTCGATAAGTTGATTACAAGGGGGAACAATGATTTCAATAAGTGGTGAATCGGATGTATAATTCACAGGCTTATATGACTGGTCATGATCTAGAGAAGTTTGCATATGATCAACATTATGGTTAGTGGGTTCAAATGAAGGAATGAGATTATGATCGATAATGCAAGAGGGAAGATCTTCTCTTCTCAAGGATGGATTGACCACTGTAGACTTATAATAATCTAACTAAACAAAGCATAAGATAATTCTTTTCACACACAAAGGAAAAGATAGGAATGAACCAATGAAGAAAAATATGAGCTCTTTGAAAATACTGATGGCTTGGTACTTGGTCTGTCCCTTCCACCTTTTCATTCTCTATCGGCTAGGCTCATCCTCCAGTGGAGTCTTTTGATTGTGGAGTCGTCAGGTGAAAGATTGCAGTCATATGTGTGTCTAGTCTTTGTTCACCATCAAAGATCAGATCTGATCATTTTTGTTCTCCCAGGGAAAGATATCTCGTTACTCTGTTCCCCAGCAACGACGCCGGAAGATGTTGGTCCTAAGGTCTGCACCTGACTGCTAAAGGGGAAATATAGGCCACCTATCAGTTTAGAATGGTTGTTTCTTTTAATTTTTTGTTGGTTGGTCAGAGGGTTGTTCTACCAAGAAAAAAGAAAGGTTGGTTTGGAAAAATGATATGGATCAGGGTCCTCCTTGGCTGGTGGCACACTAATGACAGACCAGTGAAATAATAAAAAACAAGGGAAAAAAACAAACTACTCAATGAATAATCTGCTGCAAGAAGTTCAATACTTAAAATATCATTTCAAGACATTAAACATGTATCAAAAACACAATTAACCCAACAGGTTGCAATAAAAACAAATCTTCACCAAAGCATTAGCTGTTTGACAAGTTGCATATTAGTAAAAATAAGTTATACAATAGATGAAAGGAAATGAAATGTACTTTGTACAAATAAAAAACTGTATTCAAGATAAGAATAAAAACACATGAAGATTTGAACGAAAAACTGTCATCAAGAGTATGTTCACCGTGTAGAGAGATTTAATGCATGGATAGAACGGGTCCAACTAGTCTGACGTAGTGCTATTCTTTCCCAAAATCTCTGACTCTCAAAACATTCAAAGATCCCCTATTTAACAGAGTTGCAGAGGTTCGCGTCCTTAGGGGACTGAGACCTAATCTTAGGTAACTGTTTGTAGAACACATTATTAACTTCACTAAGACACTAGAATTAATTAGAAAGAGTGGTTCTTATCACACACAGAAGACCACTCTTGTATCTAATCTAAGAAAATACTAGAATTAATCAACTAAAAACTACTGTTGTCTTTGAGACAGAACTGATGCATGCGCTGGAGGAACTGAATTGGCAGAAATAGGCCTCGGAGTGACAGAAAAAAGATCTGTGTTGAGTAATGGCATGCTTGCGAGCTGTTGGAGGCTACTGTAGACAACTGGCTACATGAGCAGATCTCTGCTTGAGGAAGAGGTAGTTTGTTGAAGTGTTCTAGAACCAATCTGCGTCGACCTGTGACTGACTTAACTCTTCGTTTGTGTTTGATCTTTTAGAAGCTAAGCGCACTCTGTCTCAACTGTAACTGAACCTTCTCCCTGCTTTCACTGTGATGACCTATTCATGAACAAGAATACATGGAGGCAGGCGTCCAATAGGAAAACAGGATGCATGGAGGTGATAGGTGATATATGGAGTAGTAGGGGGGAACAGGTGGCGAAATTTGAGCGGTAGCGGGAGTGTGAATGGAGGTGATGTGGTGACCTGATGTCATATAAGCATGTGATTGAGGAAGTTGTTGAGGGTGGTTTGGGTCCATACCGCCTTGGGGCCCACAATCCCCCATAAGCTTCCACCTACCTTTCCAAAAATACCATGGTTCCAATTGCGGGATCGCTTTGGAAAATTAACGTTCGAGCAGTTTACATCCCTGCAATGTAGTGTGGTCATTGATCGTGTCACAATTTGTGATCTAGGTGATATTCCTTCCTTACCTACTGCAAGGATCAATGGTGAAGGTTTATTTGAGATCGACGGTTTGCAATTACTTCAGGAGTTCGAGCTTTGGGCCTTTTAAATGAAATTTTTTTACCATCCTCTGGAGTGTCATACTCTCGAAGTGAGAGATCTTACTCCATGGGGCCTCTATATCTGGATGGTCTAGGTTCACTTCAGGAGTTCAGGCTTCGAGAGTTTTCATCTCCCTACTCGTGCAATCCTTCGAAGTGCAGTATGTTCGAAGTGGGAGATCTGTCGCCATGTGTCCTCATTGATGGATGGTCCATATTTTCTTTGAGACTTCAGGTGTTTGGCACTTCGGGAGCTTATGAATGTTGTGCTTGAAAATATCTCGGAGTGGTACAGGTTGCAAAGTGACATGGTGGCCTGATGTCATATGATGTCATGACTGCTGATGTGTCATGGAAAGAAGGGTGACACGTGTCATGTGGAAATGGGTGAATGACACAACCAAATGACCTGGAATGAGTGCCACGTGTCATGATTGATGAGTGTTCCATGTGTCATGACTGATGAATTCCACGTGCTTCGGCACTTTGGGCTTCAAGATTTTTGTACTATGAGGCATGATGTTCTCCCAAAGTAGTACGGGCCCGAAGTGGCGTGGCAGTCTCTTGTTACTTTGAGACTTTGACAGTTCGACACTTCAAGTAATTCCTGCTCTAGTGCTTCGCAAATCTCCCAGAGTGCTAAGTCTTCAAAGTGAAGGATCTGCCTCCATGTGTCCTTGTTGATGGATGGTCCAGATTCACTTCAGGACTTTGGGTGTTCGGCACTTAGGGAGTTTGGGTAATTCTTGCTCTTCGTGGATTTTCTCTTGATGTAAACCCCATGTGATTTCAACACTCTGAATGCATGAAAACCATCAATCTGTTTGGCTTGATGGATCTCCACCGTAGAAAGTTAACCTGTCTGTTCCCACAATCGCCCAAAATTGACTACTCTGGATTGTTGTGTTTTGTCCACGGGCGTTTCCTGTGCATACAAAGGCTTGGTCAACCTATTGTGAGCTTAATCAATGGAAAACATGATGACAAACATTTCAAACCAAATATGACATGTAATTATCCTTCAAGAAACAATAGCAATAGAAATGCGCAAAGACTCAATCAAGAAAGAAACGAATAAGAACCAAGTCACTCAGTAATAGGAAACTGACTTAATCAACCTGAAGAGGAAAAATTCGATGAAGGCATAGGGAAAGGAGAGAGGAGAGGAAGGGGTGTAGAACTAGGTTACAACAAGACACATTTCCTTAGTTAATTTGAAATGGTTGGCCAAAGGAGTACTAACTGGTTTTTCATTTTGCATTCTAAACCTCTCCAACACCTTCTCTATGTACTCACCCTGAGATAATGTCAATTTGTGATTTTTCCTGTCTCTTGTTATTCTCATACCAAGGATTTTATTTGTAGCACCCAAATCCTTCATTGCAAATGAATTAGCTAATTTATTCTTGAGCACATTTATATCCTGCATATTAGACCCTACAACAAGCATGTCATCTACATACAATACCAAGATAATATAGCTTCCATTTTCTAGCCTTTTAAAATAAACAAAGTGATCCTAATGACATCTACTATAACCTTGTTCTATCATAAACATGTCAAACTTCAAATACCATTGCCTTGGAGCTTTCTTTAGGCCATACAATCTCTTCTTCAACCTGCATACCAAATTCTCCTTCCCTTTGACATCATGCCCTTGTGGTTGTTGCATATAAATCTCTTCCTCCAAATCCCCATGGAGAAAAGTTGTTTTTACATCTAACTGTTCAAGATGCAAATCTTCTACTGCCACAAGAATTAAAATAGCCCTAATTGAAGTCATTTTAACAAGAGGAGAAAATATTTAATCAAAATCTATACATTTCTTTTGTACAAACCCCTTTACAACAAGTCTAGCCTTGTACCGCTTTTTTCCTCCATCTTCTTCCTTTAACTTGTAAACCCATTTATTCTACAATGCTCTTTTTCCTGCAGGAAACTGAACCAAGTCCCAAGTCTAGTTATTTACCAAGGAATTCATTTCCTCTTTCATGCATTTCTCCCACTTCTTTTTGGTGTCAGTTGAAACAATTTTTTAAAGTTTTTATTTCTAAGGCTAAAATTTTCCCTTTTCGGGTTTTGGATTTTCATAAAGCATAACACTCACTATCATTTACAAAAGGATGGTATTGAAATCCCGACAAGCTTTATTCTTTAAATAATTAAAGGCAAAAAACCAAAAATGTTATAAAGTCAGGACGTGCTTTCTGTAAAGTTATTTTTTTTTTAAATCACGAAAAGCTTAAAACCTAAAGGAGTTAAGACTAACCTTTAAAAAATCTTTCAGGATTTGGGGTTTACTGAGAACATATGTTTTAATACATATCCAATCGTGGAATTTCGATCCCTGATTTCCCAAAATATGGAAGTAACTAATTATCAAAGATTATGTTAGTTGTATCGCAATTTCGAGATACGGGGTTCAACGATAGCATACCCCTTGTCAACACAATCCCTGAAATCCCGAAAAGTGAAATCTCGACCCATAATCTATGTTTAAACTGAATTAACCTTGTTTTGGAAGTTAGTCTTAAATCCTAATTAATTAATTCACTGATACAAAATTTAAAAATTATCTTAATCTTATAGTGATTTTGCACTTTCGGGAATTAGGGTTCAGGGATAACATACCTCTTGTCATCATGATCCCCGAAATCCCGAAACGTGAAGTCTCGACTCATAATCTGAGTTTAGATTGAATTAACTTTGTTTTAGAAACATGATTAACGATAATTAAACTTCTTAGATCTTTTCTTATTTTCAGTACCATTAAATGAAATCTTTCGAATTTTGAATCTGGGATTGTCGAAATACGACCTTATTAATATACAGGTAACTGATAAATGCTTCGTGTATCTCTGAAATATTTTTTGCATTAAATATAATTGATTACAGGTTAGTTGCGTCTAATAAAATGAGTTTAAGGCGAATTCAAAATCTGTGTTTCAAAACCTATTCTTGTTCTATCCTTCAAAGGTAATTCACATTTGGCCAAGCTCATATGATTCTTCTCTGTGAAAGGTTTCCCTTCTAACATAAAGCTATGGCGCCAAAGAAATCATCAAAGAAGAGTGAAGATACAAAGGAGATGCGTAACCCAGAAGGAGATATCATATTCGGCACTACGCTGCACGCCATTGACTCAATTAAATCCTGGACACAAATCTATGAATTCCTGGATTACGAAAGAAAAAATTCTCCTGTTGATTCCGAGAATCGCTTTCGGGATATAGCAGAATCAGAGCTTAATAAGATCGCAGCACACCCTCGGCTCATGGCATACAACGACATGATCAATTGGGCCTTGGAGAAGGTCGATATCCCAAGAAGAAACATTTTAAACAATCAAGGGGTTGTGGTTGGCTTGTTCAGGCCAGAACATATGCAAGTAATGTACAAACTCTCACCAAATCCTAAGAACATTTATAATGCTGAGTTTTTAGCTGAATTTCAAAGAAAGGAGTGTACTAAGGCAAACCGAACTTATCCAGATTTAATCAGAGAATGGTGGAGATGTCCATCGAAATTTAGGGCTAATAACCATGGAGTTTATTCCATAGCATCTTTGAACGAGTACATGGTCTATGTAGCCATTATGCTATGTAGACTTTTTGGAAAAAAGAATCCCTGCCATTTTCCTGCAGAATGGGTGCCCTTTTTAGAAGAAGCATCAGAAGGATACACATTTAACTGGAGCAAGATTTTGTCTGATAACCTAGCCCAGGAAGTTTCAAATTGTAGATTTGCAAGATCCAAAGGTCAGCCAGTGGCCTTTTACATGTCAGAGTACATCAAGGACACAATCTTCTTTGCGACTCCATTTCCCTTGATGAATTGGAGTTGGAACATAACCTGCCCCGAACCCATTCACGAGTATCACTCCGTGCTATGGGAAGAAAATGCCAAAAATGTGTTTTACGAAATTTGTCATTTTGTAGTAATTCCATTGCATAAATTTTTTTATGGCTGTGAACCCCCTCGCATTTCTGAGACAGTCTCAGAAAACCTCAAAGCAATAGTCGATTGGTTCATTGATGAAAATTTTTCTTACATTAGGGTTTATGGGTGTTCAATCCCCCCTCATGCTCTTCCAAAATTCCTCCCGGACAGACTGGTATTGAGGGAAGTAGCACATCAAATAGTGAAAAGTGGTATTGGAATAGAGCTAAAGGCATCTCAAAAGAAATCCCGGCCAATCTTCCCTGTGTATGTCGGGAAATTTTCATTACTAAACCTAGGCCATTCTAAAGTGGAAGCCGAAGCACTAGAAGAAATAAAACTAGTAGATATTGAGCACATAAAGCATGACCCTTATCAATTAGTAAATAGACATTTGATGCACTGCAATATGAAAGCTTATGAACACGAAAAGTTTTTTTATGATGATATATTCGAAGAGGTTAAAACCTATGAGGAGGTATTGAATAGGGTACGGGCCATATCACCTAACTCACAAATTGGTTTCATGTCATTCCAAAGTCATAGGCGAAGTTGTTTGCCAAAGAGTTTGCAGGGTGAATCCATGACCCCACCTACAAAGCAGGAAGGGACTCCCCTAGGTTTTGAAACAGATGTACAGGATAAAGAAAATACAAAAGGAAAAATGAAGGAGATTGAAATACCTTCACAAGAAACATAAGTTCCTCAGACAGAAAAATCAGAGGCAGTGAAGGGAAAAGAGTTAGAAACATCCCCAGAAATCCCTGAGGATGTTCCCAAAAAAATAGGAGGAATGGCATCAACGAAACTTGGAAGTGCCATTACTTCTTTGAATCCATTGCAGTCTACCTATGGAAACCCCCAAGAGGGAGCTCTATACGTTAGTGATCTTGAGCCTATTTCTAGGGATGAGATTCCTTCATCCGATTATTTTTTCAGTAAAAAGATAAAGGCTATCCTAAAATAGGAAATTCATCTAAGAGGAGATATGATGATTAAAAAGCACAAGATCATTATAGATGGAAAAAAACTTAAAGAGGGAGAATTCGCTATAGAAATAGTAGGCACAATGGGAGCCTTAGAATCTACAAATTTATACTCTATGGGAAATTTAACAACTATGTTGTAGCAGAAAGATCAGATGATGGCTCAGCTACAAAGTCAGTTAAAAGAGAATGAAAGAGGTATCAGTAGGGAAATAGACCAAGGTATAGAACAAGACAGATGCAACGACATTCAAGAGATTAAAAAACTGAAAGCAAGCTTAGATGAAGCAAACCTGAAGATACAGGCCAGCCAAGCACAGGCCTTATAGCAAGAGGAAATGAATAAACAATTACAGAACAAGATTAGTTCAATCCAAAATCAAGTGGTAGAGATGGAAGCTTTCCAAGCCCAGGCTTTGTAAATTCATGCAAAAGTAGAAAAAGAGCAACAGGGATTGATCTCTAAGCTAGAAATTATTCCGACCTACTTTCAGGAGACAAGCAAATCCTTGGATAATATTCTCCTAAAGGAAAGAGATACAAAAGTAGCCAAAACCACTTTTCAAAAGGCAATGACTCTTTCATCAAAAGAGGAGATCAGAAAGACTCATAAGTTATATGTTTTAGAACAGATCAAAGGGGATATAATACTCAAGTTTTGGGAGGCAAGCCTCGTCGAAAACAAAAAAATAACCAAGGAGGTTAACGATGATTGCCAAGCAATTTTCGATCTTCTAGATAAGGCTTCATTGAACTTTGGAAGAGACAATCGTCCTAGATTATTAGGGGAAATAAACATTGGTAAGCATCAATTAAGATTCAAGGAGGATCAGAAAGAAATTTAGGTAGAGATCTTGCAGATAAAGGTAATTGATGTTACACAGATTAATAGGTGGATGGTGAGGCCTAATTTAAAGTTACAAACCATTGAGTTTACAGGAAAGATAGTTGACGACCGTTTACCAGGACTACAGAGAAAATTCTTCCTATTCAAGGCGAAAGATATTCCAGAGGCTCCTAGATTGTTGGTGCACCTCCTGGGAAAATGTATTGATTGTCTCAAAAAAGAAGAAGTTGTTTCATCAACAAAGAAGTAAAGCATTATTTTGAAAGTTCCATCATCGAAATTAATCAAAGGAGATAAAGATAGAAATAGAAATGATTCACTATTTCATATTCATGTAACCGTTAGTCTTCGGAAATTAGTTAATCACCAACAGAAAAAAGGTTGAGTGATCATGTATAAATATAATTTCACAAGACTAAGAAGAGGCTTTTGGTTTTTTGGGAGCCGATTGTATTAGAAATTTTCCGATTTACAATGATATAGATAATGTAGAAGAGATTATGAATTCTGTCAACTTGAAGCTATGTGTTCCTTACTCTGTTTTAAATAGCTTTCCATATCTTTCTTTGTTCTATGTCTTTCTAATAATGATCAGCTATAGTTTAATTCAAAATTCTACTATAGCTTGAATTTATTTGATCATCTAATCATTTACATCTTTTCCTCTATGATTGCTACCAGCAGTTCCAAGACCTATAGGTTCTTTGGATGGTTATATTGTATACTTCATTAGAAATTATGTTTCTCTCTCCTTCTTCTGTTATGATATGAGATTCTTTCATGATTAAAGCCTCATATTTTTGGCAGCGTTACTTTTGTTGTTATTTCACTATTCTCAAAATTGTTTCAAGTACAGGAAATTACCTCTATTATTATTGTGTTGTTATTTTGAGTTCCAAAATTCCTTTTCTATTTCATCCCACAAAACTAAAGCAACCAATTTTAAAAATTATTTATAATTCAATAAAATTTCACTCCTCATGACTGTCCCAAGTAATAGACAGCCTAACATAGAACCTGGCCTACAGGATCAAACTAGCATTGCTTTAAACTTATTTAATACTATCCTACAAACATAAACTACTCGAGTCGAATTAGAATGTTCATGGGAAGTTATTGAGAGAGACATCAGCTTCCAAGAGCAATGGGAAGCTAGACAGAGACAGTTGAGAAACCAACTCTGATTTACTCTTCACATTTATCTCTTACCCCTTAATTTTATTTATCTTTTCGGATGCCTTGATGGTATACTTTAGAGCCTTAAAGCATAAACTCAGGAACAACATCTTTTTGGTGTCGTTGTCGGGGAACAAAGAAACAAAAATTTTCCTTGGGAAGAATGACATTGACACTTTCTGTCTTTGATAGTGAACAAAGATAGAAAAACCTTCGAAGGCTACCTTCATCTTTCACTTGGTGACTCCATGACAAGTAAACTGGCTTTTAGCTGAAAGAACACTAGAAAGAACCCGGACAACAAGTAGACCTCGCCAGTCTCTGATCCAGAAAAGATTTTAAAATCACAAAGATCACTTAGACAAATCATTTCACCCATACATACTTTTTGTCATTCTGATTTTACACAGTTAAACGTTAAGGAAACACTTGAGATATTTGTCTCACTTCCCCTTTCAAATGATACATTCTCTTTTCCTGAAATATATATCCCAAACTTCTATGAGCCTTCTCCTTACACACTCCAAGTTTCAGCCTCAAATCCATTAATGGCTGCACACGGAGGTGCAGGAGCTGGGGGTGGTGCCCCAGGAGGACCAGCGGGTGACCAAGTACCGCTTCATGGAATATTCACTAAGGTAGCTTCCAGATATGCCCCCCTTGTCCTCCCAGTTCCCCTACACTACCTTCCCGAAAATTATATGAAAAGACTTCCCAAATTTACAGGGGAAGGAGATTTAACCACTCAAGAACACATAAATTTATTTGACCAATTTGTCGACATCCTCGGAATTAAACACGAAGATGTCTATTCTAGACTCCTCGTTCATAATTTTGAAGGACAGGTGAGGACCTGGTTCCGAGCCTTAGCAATCGGATCTCTAAGATCTTACGAAGAACTTGAAAACGCTTTTATCAAACATTGGGGGGAGAGGAGGGACCACCTCTATTACCTAACCGAATTTGGATCCCTTAGAAATAAAAACTCAGAGTCGGTTCTTGAGTTCAAGCAAAGGTTTAACAAGTTGTATAATAAAATCTCGGTTGAGGTTAAACCTTCTCAACCCGCAACAAAGGTGACTTTCGCTGGAGCCTTTGATCCCAATTTCTCTCTTTTATTGAGAGAAAGGAGATTAGTAGATATCACGAAAATGCAAGATGATGCTCTAGAAATTGAATCGAACATGATGGCATTAGGGAAGTTAAAAGAAAAAATAGAAACCGGGAACAAAGAGAATTGGAAATTCAAAGAGCAAGGTGGATCCTCAGGCCCCACAAAAAACAATTAAGAATGAGGATCAAAAAATCCCAACCCCCTTCAAAAGTGAAAACTTTATAGGAGAGGAAGACCTAGAATATTTTGAAGAGTTGGATGAGGATATAAATAATCTTGGCAATGATAGTAAATCACCCTATTTATCAAGACAAGATTACAAAAAATCCTTAAATAAAGAAATTAGATCAGAAGACGATGTTACCAACGATACTTTTGAAGATTTGTCTTATCAGGGTATCGCTGATGATATTATAGCCGAAGTACATGAGAAATATAATTGAAGACTTAAGAACAAGAGTCTTCCAACCACCCCAACAAAAAAGATCTTTCCTAGGGGTGAAACTGATGAAGCGACTCCAAAGGTTGCTGACAAACAGACTGCAAAAACCCAAACCGCTGACACACAACCTATCAAGTCAAAGTCAGTAGGAACACCCACCATGAAAACATAGGTCCCTGCGAGTAAAACCAAATCCACACCACAAAGAAAAGCTGAAAGAAAGGAATTGAAGCCCCCAACATAGAGAGCGACAAGGTCCTGGGAAATTTTAGTCTGGAAAATGAAATAAATAAAATCAAAATCACTATCCCACTTGTTGAATTGGCTAAAAATCCCATATACAAAAAACAAATTGCCAAGATGATTAGCTTTTCAAAAGATGAAAGCCAGGCTGATGTCATCAATTTAGAAGATGACAAGCCGAACATAGTTTTTGGTCCGCATTTTGAAGGTGCAAGAGACATTGTGGCCCCCTTTTATATCACGTTAACCTTGTTCGACCACCTACTCGATAAATGTATGCTAGATTCTGGAGCATCCCACAATGTGATGCCTAAATCCATTATGGATAAATTAGGTCTCGAAATCACTAGGCCTTATGGAGATTTATATTCATTTGATTCAAGAAAAATCAAATGCATAGGCATGATTAAAGACTTGGTTGTAGGTCTGGCACAAATACCTGCAAAGAGCATTCTTATGGATGTAGTGGTCTCCAATATCCATCCTAAATATGGTACGTTGTTATCGAGTTCATGGGGTGCCAAGCTTGGAGGATCTCTCCAGCTTGACATGACATATGCCATGATTCCAGTTTTTGGAGGACAATACACACGTCTATACTGAGAAACTAGGTTGGAATTCACGGTAGGTGATCCACATAACCCAAATAACCACCCTGTATATATTTTTGATCAAGATTTAGGTAGTTGTATCTTATCCATCGATCACGATATTGATGTAGATATGGATGAAAGTTGTACAGAAGAAAAAACAAAAAAAGAAAAACTTTAAAAAAATGTATATAGCTATGGTGTGTGGAAGATGTTTTTTTACGGCGCTTCATCCTACTTAGGAGCTGGAGCAGGGGCACTCCTTGTAGCTCCTGACGATCAATTTGTAATCCCCTTTTCCTATAGGCTACAGTGGAATGTGGACTGCACAAATAATGTATGTGAGTATGAAGCTTTAGTGTTAGGGTTAGAAGCTGCTAGGAGAATGAAAAAAAAAACCTCGAAGTCTTTGGTGACACCGAGATAATTATAAAATAGGTAAAACGAAAGTACCAGGCCAAACATCCTAGGTTGAGGGCCTATAGGAATTGCGCCTGGGATCTGATCGAAAATTTATTCTCCTCTGTGAATGTTCATTTTGTTCCAAGGACTAAAAACCAACAGGCTGATGCATTAGCCAAAGCAGCCTCAACTTTCACACCTCCCACCATGTTTAAAATTAAGTACCACATAAAAATGAGGCACCGACCTTCTATACCGAATAACATACAACATTGGCAAGTCTTTAAGGATGATGAATAGCTTTGCAAATTTTTAGAATCAATAGATGAGTTTTTCGAAACACATACTAATCAAGAAAATCAAAATGATCCTATTTGGATCATGCGGGAAGGTGAGGATCCTCAAGAGTTCCATGATAAAATCGCAAATCACCGAATGCTCATTTTTAAAAATAACCAGATCCCCAAGGGTCTGATTCCCTTGGAAAGATTATTCAATCAAGATGATATCCCTTCAAAATCGACCCTACAGCCTCAACCTGACGAGGTTGAGGATTGTGACATAGGTACTGAAGAAAATCCTCGGTTGGTGAAACTATCCAAATATATTTCCCCAGAAACCAAAAGTAGATACTCAGAGTTGCTTAAAAAGTACAAGGACATTTTTTCTTGTCATATGAAGAGCTAAGAACCTATAATACCACTGTCATTGAACATAAGATACCCCTGAAGCCCGGTGTCAAACCCTTTAGACAAAAACTCAGAAAAATCAATCCTATTCTATTGCTTGTGACTGAAAAGGAAGTCAAAAAGATTTTGGATGCAAAAATAATCATACCATTGAGATACTTTGATTGGGTAGCAAACCTGGTCCCAGTTAGAAAGAAAAATGGGGAAATTAGACTATGTGTCCATTTCAAAAATCTAAATAAGTCCTCCCTCAAATATAATTACCCCCTACCCAAAATGGATCACGTTTTAGAAAAAGTAGTTGGGGAAAATAGGATGTCGATGATCGACGGGTTTTCCGTGTACAACTAAATTGCTGTCAGCGAACACGATAAAGAAAAAACAGCCTTCACCACCCCTTGGGGTACATTTATGTATGATAATATGCCTTTTGGTTTAAAGAATGTAGGTGCTACTTTCCAGCGTGCTATGGATATCGCTTTCATCGGCGAAAGGGACAAATTTGTAGTTATCTATCTGGATGATCTAATCGTTTTTTTCTAAATCTGATGAAGATCATCTGATACATCTCAAGCAAACGTTTGAGACATGTCGTAGGTTTGGTTTGTCCTTAAACCCCAAAAAGTCTCACTTTGTTATGCAAGAAGGTAAACTCTTGGTCCATATTGTGTCTCGAGATGGAATTAGAATTGACCCTAAAAGAGTTGAAGCTATAGACACAATAAATATCCCTAGGAATGTAAAAGAGATTCAGTCATTCTCAGGGAAAATAAATTTTTTGAGGAGATTTATTCCAAACTTTGCTGAAATCGTGAAATTGATCATAGATATGCTAAAGAAAACCAGCAAAGTGAAATGGACAGTAGAAGCTAAAGCATCGTTTGCATGCATCAAGAAAGTTATAAGCGAGGCACACATACTAGCAAGCCCTGATTATCTAAAGGATTTTCTTATTTTCTCGTTCGCCTGCGAACACACACTTGTTGTCATACTCCTCCAAAAGAATGAAGAAGGTTTCGAGCAACCGATAGCCTTTTTCAGCAAAAGTCTTAGAGACGTCGAACTTAGATATAATATAATGGAAAAACAAGCATATGCTATGGTGAAGGTGTTAAAGGCTTTCAAAACCTATGTGTTGCATTCTAAGGTAATTGTGTACGTACCCACTAGCTCCGTAAAAGATATTTTGGTTCAGTTAGACAGTGATGGAAAAAGAGGACGGTGGCTTGCCAAAATTCAAGAATTCGACTTGGAGATAAAACCAATAAGACGAGTTAAGGGGCAAGGCTTAGCTAAACTCCTAGCTGAATCAAATTTCAGAGCTCTCGGAATAAATGGTTTACAGGGAGGTGAAGAGTGTGTGGACATGAATGAACTTGATGAACAAATAGCTAAAATCATAATCAAAGAGAAGTTTGCTTCATCAAATTGGTACAAAGACATAGTGTCCTACCTGTTGACCTTGAAGTGCTCGAGTGATTTCCCCCCATCTAAAGCCAGAACGTTGAAGCTGCATGTGGTCAAGTATTGTATATCCGAAAGAAAATTATATTGGAAGGACCCACTTGGCTTCCTATTGGTTTGTTTGGTTGAATTAGAAACAGAGAAAGTCATAAGCCAATTTCACAAAGGAGTGTGTGGGGGACATCACGCCTGGAGGGAAATGACTTATAAGATCCTGAGGGTAGGATATTATTGGCCAAAACTTTTCTCAGATGTCAACGCCAAGGTTCGAGCTTGCAACCCTTGCCAATTTTTCCCAGGCAAACATAAACTCCCAACAATGCCATTGGTTCCAGTCAAAACAGAAGCTCCTTTTTAGCAATGGGGATTAGATTTCATAGGCGAAATTAATCCTCATTCTAGCTCTCAACATAGATGGATCCTGACCGCTACAGATTACTTCACCAAATGGGTGGAGGCTATTCCAACTAGAAAGGCTACGGATTCGGTGGTAATAGATTTCCTAGAAGAGAACATTCTGTCTAGATTCAACTGCCCTCAAAAGATAGTCACAGATAACACACAAGATTTTAAATCTATGGCTATGGGCAGTTTTTTCCAAAAGTATAATATTGTGCTTGGTCATTCCATGACATACTACCCACAGGGAAATGGTCTGGCCGAGTCTTCAAACAAGAGCCTAATCAATATAATTAAGAAAATGTTGAGAGAAAAAAAGAAATCTTGGTATGTGCATTTGAAATTCGCTTTGTGGGCAAATCAGATAGGCACAAAAAAGTTTGTCGACACTTCTCCTTTCTAAATGGTGTACGGGACTAACATAGTATTACCTATAAATCTAGTGCTTCATGTAATGAAACTTTGGCAAGATGAGAAGGAAGAACCAAATCATGTCACAAGAAGAATAAACCAGCCGATTGAAGTCCAACAACACAGGGTGGAAGTGGACGAAAGGCTGCAGAAATACCAGGACGACATGAAAGTGTTATTCGATCGTAAGGCCCAAGACAAAGATTTTCTCCCTGGAGATTTGGTTTTAAAATGGGATTCTAGGAAGGAGGACTTGGGAAAACATGGTAAATTTGATCACATCTGGTAAGAACCGTTCAAGGTTGCATCTCTTGAAGGAAAAAAATTGTTTATGTTAGAAAATTTGGATGGTAAAATCCTCAATGCCCCTGTCAACGGGCGTTATTTAAAACACTATATGGAATAATTGGTTTCCAAAATTCCCACTGTATATACCGGTTTGTTTATTCTTTTTATTTCATAATTTTCTTTGGTAAGTCTACTTTTTGTTAAAAAATAATAATAATAATAATAAACTAAAATAAAATAGGTTAATGTTTTTTCTAGAAGTAGGATACGAAACTCTCGATGTATTCAATTCTTTTAAAATCCCTGATACTCTTCGTATTGTTCCCTTACAGGATCCTGGCTTGCAGCCCAAATAAGCGAAAACTGAGATGCAGATAGTCATATATCGGAAGATAAATTTGTCAAAAATAGGTGATAGAAAAGATTTTATGTTATTTCAAAAGAAAACGAAAATGGTAAGGCGAAGGTATGAATTCCAAAAAAGTCTATTTTTCAAACAAAGGTTTTTTAAGTGCAGTGATTGTCTCGTAAGTGTGATATGTCACTAAAAGAATGATTTCTTACTCTAGACCCTAAGATTTTCACCTAGATAAAGATAAGAAGCAATTAAAATAAACAAAGAGAGAAAAACATCTCTGAGGAAGAGTTCCAAGAGTTGGGTTTAATCCATGATCCATGTTTTTCAATTTATGGGTCTTTCTCCATCGCCCCTTTCTACCCTCGGTTTTTCCTTCTTAAAAGACCAAGCATCTTTCTGAGTTTCCCACAGAGGGAGAATAGATTACGTCTTAGCTTTAAAAGATGAAAAAACAGATCTTAAAAGGTAAACCAGTCCTCATAACTCCTCACTCTCTGACTAAACAAAGTTATGCGTAGGCTGATCCTGACTCTCCTAGGTTTCTTAACAGTTTTCTAAGGATTTAAGCTTGCTCGAAGGAAGACCCCTAGAATTAATATTTCCCTTTTTTCCCTGTGGACTAAGGTGCTTTGAAAGTTAAGAAAAGGTTGGTCTAGGGTAATCAAAGCAAGTTGACAGACCTCCACTACAAATTTTACACAGACACCATCCCTGGTATACTTACTACCACTGATTGCCCCCACTTCGTGTTCAAAATCTAAAATATAAGATAGATGGTGAAAGGAAATTCATATTTGATTGCCCCCATCTAGTCCAAGAAGACGATGAAAGGAAATTCATTTAAATGATTGCCCTCATCTCAACATTTGAATGCATAATTATATTTCGAAGTGGTGAAAGGAAATTCAGTAAAAAGGGATAGATAACTTCACTGGGGTACTGAACAGGCTCACTGGCAGTGAAGCAATATCTAGGGTATCTATAAGGCTGTCATACGTAAATTTCACTCTTCTCTGATTACCATCCTTTTCGAAACCAGATCTGCATCCCAAGTCCACACAAGGCTCCCCATTTAAAAAAACATGAAATTTACTTCATTTGATGCAAGCCAAAAGCCGCAAGATCTATTAGATTTCCTAGGATTGTTTTGATCATCTTAAAGAAGACTTAAATTCAGTAGCGAGAAGGAGAAGATCATGAATGGGACTGCAGCTGAGTTTACAACACTTGGGAGTTTTGAAAAGCTTTTTAGAAGTAAAGACAAGATCTCTTTTTCCCTCTGTATCCCCTTCCTAAACAAGTTCTGCAGAAAGAAGCCATTGACTCCATTTACCCAATAAAGGCACTAAGTCTACTCGTTCTCCTCGTCCCACAAGGAGATGAGGTCCCTAATTGGAGCCTATGTTGAAACAGTTTTTTAAAGTTTTTATTTCTAAGGCTAAAATTTTCCTTTTTCGGGTTTCGGCTTTTCATAAAGCATAACCCTCACTATCATTTTTAAAAGGCCAGTACTGAAATCCCGACAAGCCTTATTCTTTAAATAATTAAAGGAAAAAAACCAAAAATGTTATAAAGTCCAGACGTGCTTTTTGTAAAGTTTTTTTTTTTTAAATCATGAAAAGCTTAAAACCTAAAGGAGTTAAGACTAACCTTTAAAAAATATTTTGGGATTCGGGGTTTACTGAGAACATATGTTTTAATACATATCCAATCACGGAATCCTGATCCCCAATTTCCTGAAATATGGAAGTTACTAATTATCAAAGATTAAGTTAATCGTATCGCAATTTTGGGATACAGGGTTCGATGATAACATACCTCTTCTCAACACAATCCCTGAAATCCTAAAAAGAGAAATCCCAACCCATAATCTATGTTTAAACTGAATTAACCTTGTTTTGGAAGTTAGTCTTAAATCCTGATTAATTAATTCACTGATACAGAAGTTAAAGATTATCTTAATCTTATCGTGATTTTGCACTTTTAGGAATCAGGGTTCAGTGATAACATACCTCTCGTCATCATGATCCCCGAAATCCCGAAACGCGAAGTATCGACTCATAATTTGTGCTTAGATTCAATTAACTTTGTTTTAGAAACATGATTAATGATAATTAAACTTCTTAGATCTTTTCTTATTTTCGGTACCGTTGAATGAAATCTTTCGAATTTTGAATCTGGGATTGCCGAAATATGGCCTTATTAATAAACAGGTAACTGATAAATGCTTCACATATCTCTGAAATATTTTTTTCATTAAATATAATTGATTAGAGGTCAGTTGCATCAATGTTTTTTTCATAAAATGAGTTTAAGGCAAATTCAAAATCTATGTTTCAAAACCTATGCTTGTTCTATCCTTCAAAGGTAATTCACATTTGGCCAAGCTCATACGCTTCTTCTCTGTGACAGGTTTCCCTTCTAACATAAATCTATGGTGCCAAAGAAATCACTGAAGAAGAGTGAAGATACAGAGGAGATGTGTAACCCAGAAGGAGATATCATATCCGACACTATGTTGCACGTCGTTCACTCAATTAAATCCTGGACACAAATCTATGAATTCCTGGATTACGAAAACAAAAATTCTCCTACTGATTTCGAGAATCACTTTCGGGATATAGCAGAATCAGAGCTTCATAAGATCGCAGCACGCCCTCGGCTCATGGCATACAATGACATGATCAATTGGGCCTTGAAGAAAGTTGATATCCTGACAAGAATCATTTTAAACGATCAAGGGGTCGTGGTCATCTCGTTCAGGCGAGAGCATATACAAGTAATGTACAAACTCTCACTAAATCCTAAGCACATTTATAATGCCAAGTTTTTAGCTGAATTTCAAAGGAAGGAGTGTACTGAGGCAGACCGAACTTATCCTGATTTAATCAGAGAATGGTGGAGATGTCCATCGAAATTTAGGGCTGATAACCATGGAGTTTATGCCACAACATCTTTGAATGAGTACATGGTCTATGTAGACATTATGCTATGCAGACTTTTTGGAAAAAAGAATCCCTACCATTTTCCTGTTGAATGGGTGCCCTTTTTAGAAGAAGCATCAGAAGGATACACATATAACTAGAGCAAGATTTTGTCTGATAACCTAGCCCAGGAAGTTTCAAATTACAGAGTTGCAAGATCCAAAGGTTAGCCAGTGGCCTTTTACATGTCGGTGTACATCATGGACACAATCTGCTTTGCAACTCCATTTCCCCTGATGAATTGGAGTTGGAACATAACCTGCCCCAAACCCATTCACGAGTATCACGCTGTGCTATGGGAAGAAAATGCCAAAAATGCTTTTTATGAAATTTGTCATTTTGTAGTAATTCCATTGCATAAAACATTTTATGGCTGTGAACCCCCTCGCATTTTTGAGACAATCTTAGAAAACCTCAAAGCAATAGTTGATTGGTTCATTGATGAAAACTTTTCTTACATTAGGGTTTATGGGTGTTCAATCCCCCCTCATGCTCTTCCAAAATTCCTCCCGGACAGACTGGTATTGAGGGAAGTAGCACATCAAATAGTGAAAGGTGGTATTGGAATAGAGCTAAAGGAATCTCAAAAGAAATCATGGCCAATCTTCCCTGTGTATGTCGGGAAATTTTCATTACTAAACCTAGGCCATTCTAAAGTGGAAGCCGAAGCACTAGAAGAAATAAAACTAATAGATATTGAGCACAGAAAGAATGACCCTTATCAATTAGTAAACAGACATTTGATGCACTGCAATATGAAAGCTTATGAACACAAATTTTTTGTTTATGATGATATATTCAAAGAGGTTAAAACCTATGAGGAGGTATTGAACAGGGTACATGCCATATCACCTGACTCACAGATTGGTTTCATGTCATTCCAAAGTCATAGGCGAAGTTGTTTGCCAAAGAGTTTGCAGGGTGAATCCATGACCCCACCTCCAGATCAGGAAGGGCCTTCCCCAAGTTTTGAAACAGATGTAAAGGATAAAGCAAATACAAAAGGAAAAATGAAGGAGATTGAAATACCTTCACAAGAAATAGAAGTTCCTCAGAAATAAAAATCAGAGGCAAGGAAGGGAAAAGAGTTAGAAACATCCCCAGAAATCCCTGAGGATGTTCCCAAAAAAGTAGGAGGAACAACATCGACGGAACTTGGAAGTCCCATTACTTCTTTGACTCCATTTCAGACTACCTATGGAAACCCCCAAGAGGGAGCTCTATACGTTAGTGATCTTGAGCCTATTTCTAGGGATGAGATTCCTTCATCCAATTATTTTTTTAGTAAAAAGAGAAAGGCTATCCTAAAACAGGAAATGCATCCAAAAGGAGATATGATGATTAAAAAGAACAAGATCATTATAGATAGACAAAAACTTAAAGAGGGAGAATTCACTACAGAAATAGAAGGCACAATGGGAGCCTTAGCATATGCAAATTTATACTATGTGGGTAATTTAACAACTATGTTGTAGTAGAAAGATCAGATGATGGCTCAACTACAAAGTCAGTTAAAAGAGAATGAAAGAAGTATCAGTAGGGAGATAGACCAAGGTCTAGAACGAGCCAGATGCAATGACATTCAAGAGATTAAAAAACGGAAAGCAAGCTTAGATGAAGCAAACCTGAAGATACAGGCCAGCCAAGCATATGCCTTACAGCAAGAGGAAATGAATAAACAATTACAGAACAAGATTAGTTCAATCCAAAATCAAGTGGTAGATATGGAAGCTTTCCAAGCCCAGGCTTTGGAAATTCATGCAAAAGTAGAAAAAGAGCAATAGGGATTGATCTCTAAGCTAGAAATTATTCAAACCTACTTTCAAGAGACAAGCAAATCCTTGGAGAATATTCTCCTAAAGGAAAGAGAGACAAAAGTAGCCAGAACCACTTTTCAAAAGGCATTGACTCTTTCAGCAAAAGAGGAGATCAGAAAGACTCATAAGTTATATGTTTCAGAATAGATCAAAGGGGATATAATACTCAAGGTTTGGGAGGCAAGCCTCGCCAAAAAAAACAAAAAAAACAAGGAGGTTAACGATGATTGCCAAGCAATTTTCGATCTTCTAGATAAGGCTTCATTGAAATTTGGAAGAGACAACTGTCCTGGATTATTAGGGGAAATAAAAATTGGTAAGCATCAATTAAGATTCAAGGAGGATCTGAAAGAAATTTAGGTAGAGATCTTGCAGATAAAGGTAATTGATGTTACACAGATTAACAGGTGGATGGTGATGCCTAATTTAAAGTTACAAACCATTGAGTTTACAGGAAAGATAGTTGACGACCGTCTACCAGGACTACAGAGAAAATTCTTCCTATTCAAGGCGAAATATATTCCAGAGGCTCCTAGAGTGTTGTTGCACCTCCTGGGAAAATGTATTGATTGTCTCAAAAAAGAAGAAGCAGTTTCATCAACAAAGAAGTAAAGCATTATTTTGAAAGTTTCATCATCAAAATTAATCAAAGGAGATAAAGATAGAAATAGAAACGGTTCACTATTTCATATTCATGTAACCGTTAGTCTTCGGAAATTAGTTAATCACCAATAGAAAAAAGGTTGAGTGATCATGTATAAATATAATTTCACAAGACTAAGAAGAGGCTTTTGGTTTTTTGGGAGCCGATTTTATTAGAAATTTTTCGTTTTACAATGATATAGATAATGCAGAAGAGATTCTGAATTCTGTCAACTTGAAGCTATGTGTTTCTTACTCTGTTTTAAATATATTTCAATATCTTTCTTTCTTTCTATGTCTTTCTAATGAATGATCAGCTATATTTTAATTCAAAATTCTACTGTAGTTTGAATTTATTTGATCATCTAATCATTTACATCTTTTCCTCTGTGATTGCTACTAGCAGTTCCAAGACCTGTAGGTTATTTGGATGGTTATATTGTATACTTCATTAGAAATCTCTTTTCTCTCTCCTTCTTCTGTTATGATATGAGATTCTTTCATGATTAAAGCCTCATATTTTTGGCAGCGTTACTTTTGTTGTTATTTCGCTATTCTCAAAATTGTTTCAAGTACAGGAAACAACCTCTACTGTTATTGTGTTGTTATTTTGAATTCCAAAATTCCTTTTCTATTTCATCCCACAAAACCGAACCGAAGCAACCAATTTTAAAACTTATTTATAATTCAATAAAATTTTACTCCTCATGACTGTCCCAAGTAATAGACAGCCTAACATAGAACCCGGCCTACAGGATCAAACTAGCATTGCTTTAAACTTATTTAATACTATCCTACAAACAACAACTACTCGAGTCGAATTAGAACATTCATGGGAAGTTATTGAGAGAGACATCAGCATCCAAGAGCAATGGGAAGCTAGATAGAGACAGTTGAGAAACCAACTCTGATTTACTCTTCACATTTATCTCTTACCCCTTAATTTTATTTATCTTTTTGGATGCCTTGATGATATACTTTAGAGCCTTAAAGTATAAACTCAGGAACAACAGTGTCTACCTGCATTGCCTCTTCGTAACATTATGGTTCACCATAATTAGTCAATAATAAATAATACAATGAAGGAGAGTATCATTCAGGGGGTCTACTTAACCTGGTAGATATTCTAACAACACTTGTAGGAGTTTGAGGTACCCGATGATCCTGTTGTTGTACATTTTGATTTTCTAGTACCTTTGGAATTTATTTTCCGGTGATCTCATCAAGCACTATGTAGTCTGGATTTTCTTTTTCCTATTTCTTTCCCTGTAATTGATCTTTGTACATGACCTTCTCATTGAATATGACATCTCTACTCCTAATGATTTTGTTATTTTTATAATCCCATAAGCGATAACCAAAATCATTAACATTGTATCTAATAATGGTACACTTCTTGGATTTTTCCTCAAGCTTTGTTCTATTTTCTTTATCAATATGGACACATGATTCACAACCGAAAGTCTTCAAAAAAGAATAGTTTATATTTTTACCTGTCCATGCCTCCTCTGGAATTCTACCATCCAAAGAGCTTGAAGGTACTATGTTTATTAAGTAAACAACAATATCTACAGCATCTGCCCAGAACTGTAAGGGAAAACCAGCATGCAATCTCATACTCCTTGTATGCTCCATGATTGTCATGTTCATCCTTTATGACACACCATTTTACTGTGGTTTTCTTGGAACTGTCTTCTCTTTACGAATCCCATGGTATGAACAGTAATCATCAAACTCCTTACTGCAATATTCACCTCCATTGTCTAATCTGAGACACTTCAACCTTTTTTCTGTCTCATTCTCGACCAAAGATTTCCATTTCTTAAAAGTATAAAAAACATCAATTTTTTGTTGAATGTAATAAACCCAAGTTTTTCTAGTTGCATCATCAATAAAAGTAACATAATAATAAGAGCCACCAAGAGATGATACCTAATTTGGTCCCCATACATCTGTATGCACAAGATCTAACCTTTCACTCTTCTTTTCTTTTTCGACTTTGAGAAATCTGACTCTCTTATGTTTTCCATAAACACAATGCTCACAGAAATCCAAATCAATTTGTTTAAGATCTGGCAACAAATTTCTTTTGTGAAGTATCTGCATCCCCTTTTCACTCATGTTTCCAAGCCTATGATGCCACAATGTTGTATCCACTCCTATAGAAGCTAAAGAGATAGAAGAGTCACTATTACCAGTACATAAATACAATGTACCTACCTTCTCTCCTTTTGCTATCACCAATGATCCTTTGGTGACCTTCCACACCTTATATGTAAATATGGATATAAAACCTTCACTTTCCAACTTCCTTGTTGAAATTATATTTTTCCTTATACCTGGAACATGTCTTACCTCTTTCAACAACCATTGGTTTCCATTGCTTTGCTTTATTTTTACCTTTCCCATTCCAACAATTTTGCATGGTGCATAATCACTCAAATGAACCTATCCAAAATTACCTTGAACATAATCTAGAAAATGTTTCCTATGGGGTGTGGCATGAAATGAAGCCTCTGAATATACTACCCAAGACTCAGAAATATTATCTACAGAAAGAATCAAAGCATCTTGTAACACATCACATGTTACATTTGCTTCCTGATTTTTCTCCTGTTGTCCATGTCTTTGCTTCTTTGGAGCTATGCAGTCTTTCTTCATATGTCCTTTCTTCCCACAATTCCAACACTCTATATTTCCAAATTTGGATTTGGATCTGACCTTCCTAAAATTCTCACAGTTTTCTGATCCCTTTCCTCTATCCTTTTGTCTTCCCTTGTTCATTGTTTAACGCATTACCTGATGTCTCACTTGTTATTTTCTGTCGCATTTCCTAACTAAGGATAACACCAACAACATCATCAAATTTTAAAGTGTTTGAACCAAAGATAGAGTTACTTACAACCATGACCAAGCTGTTCCATCTTTCTAGCAATGAGCACAAGATTAGAGGATCCCCGAATTCATCATCAAAGTCCACTTTTACAGAAAATAGTTGATTAGTAATCGTATTAAATTCATTTAAATGATCTGCAACAGACCCACCTTCTGACATCTTCATATTAAATAATCTCTTCATTAGAAATACCTTATTGGACGTTGAGGGTTTTTCATAAAATTTAGCCAATGCGTCCATTAGCTTCTTCATTGTCTTTTCTTTTGAAATATTGAAAGCCATCGACGCTACCAGGATCAGTCGTATCGTTCCTAGTTCCTTGTTGTCAAGAACCTCCCATTCTTCATCCTTCATGGTCGTCGGCTTCTTTGTTATTTCACACAATGGTAGGAATAGATCCTTCTAATATAAATAATCTTCCATATACATCTTCCATAACTGGTATTTTTGGCCGTTAAATTTCTCGACCCTAAACTTTTCATCTTCCTCCATTTCTCCCACTCGAACCAGGAACCCTCTTTTCCTACGAGTTACCTTTCACTCTGATACTAGTTGTTAGAAAAACAGGATCGCGGAGCAATAAATAAAACAAATGTGGAAATACAATACAGAAGATACACAATACAATATAGATATAGATATACGTGGTTCACCCAGTGTAGGCTACGTTCACCAAAGAAATTTCCAGGTCCTTCCTTTATTATTATCCAGCAAATGAAGGGATACAACCTACATCAAACCCGTTGTAGGTTTATCTTCTTTCTCTCATAGTCTCCTTGATCTTGATGATACAGGTGCACAGGACAGAGTTCAAAGATAGAGAACAAGTTGAGTGGCCTATCCCACACTTGATGACTGGTAAGTAACCTTTTGGGGACCAAAAGGTCTTTAGTGGGGAGGTGTGATCCAAAATCGGATCTTGGGACCAAAATGGGTCTAGGAAGGCCTAAAAATCAAAGTTCTCATAATGGCTTCAAAATGGACGTGTGCGTAGGCCTCATTGATACGAACCCAATGCGGCTTGAACGATCTCAAACAAATGTCATATGCTCAAGATATCACTATCTATTCATTTCTTCAAACAGACAAAAAAAAAGATGCTAACTGTACAGTCCGTATAGTGCCACGTGGTAGCTGACTGTACATGTCGTACAACTGACATGGCAGGGTACAGTTGGCACTGACATGGATAGACATGTGGATCAATTAGGGAGTGACATGTGTCACCACTGCAAGGGTGGCACGTGGCACATTCATACAGCTGACGTGGCAGGTCCGTACGACACGTGGTAAGGGGCTGACGTGGCAAGTATAGTTGGTTGCTAACTGGGATGACACCTGGGCAGATAGGTGTACAAATGGGCGATTGATGTGTGGCATGTTCTCGGCACAATACATAATACAAATACGGAAATAAAATATAGAATATACACAATACAATAGAGACACAAATATACATGGTTCACCCAGTGTGGGCTACGTCCACCAGAGAAATTGTTAGGCCCTTCCTTTATTATTATCCAGCAAATGAAGGGATACAACCTACATCAAACCTGATGTAGGTTACTCTTCTTTCTCTCACAACCTCTTATCTCAGAATACAATATTTGCAATGATACATAGCCGCAATACATTTCCCTCATAAAAGAGGGTTTCCTTCTAGGGAAAAAAACCCTAACATAACTTATACTACCAAATCTGCGACCTTATAATGAACGAATCAGATTTACAATGAAATTACAATATACATTTACAAGGAAATTTTTCTTTCAGGGGATTTGCCCCTGAACCTCCAGACCCCACAGAGGGGGTAACCCCCCTCTGCACTCCCTTTGTGGAGGGGTGTACATTCTTCCAGGGTGTAAAGTCTTCATGGGGTATAAACAAGACTGAAAACAAATACCTCTGAATCAGGAAGATAATCAGGCTTCACAACCAACAATTATAATGGCAATGTTAACAAACTAGCAACTTTTTTTCGAATGTGTCTTTTGAATTGAAGTTATGAAGCAAGTTTAGTTGTGAGCTAATGGTGGAGACAAAGTGTTGTTATGACGAGCAGTCATGATTATATCTTGAAAAACTTAAATTGAGGATTATACTTCAATTTCATATTATTCACAAAGGTGATTATCCATGTATAGAAGCTAAATTTGTATTCGTATGTTCAACCTTGATGAAATTATGATGAACTCAAATGGGAGAGAAGTTAGTAATTACTAACTCGATAAGTTAATAAGACAGCATCTAGTAATAAGAAGTTAACAATAACTAGGCTAAGAAGGAACTAAGGCAACATCTAGTAATAGTCACATCCTACAAATCCCATGCAAGGGAGAAGCATGCACATCATTATTTGAACTTGGTTCATTTCCATAACAATTGCTCCAAGTTGTCACTAGACCACACCCTGTCAGGCTATGGTCTAATAGAAATTTGGAACAATTGCGATGAAGATGAGCCACATTCAAATCTTGGTAAGCTAGATCCTCCCCTTCATGGGCTCTACTAGTTAGGGCATCTAGATAGGCTTCCTTTATTGAGTGCATGCTCTAATAGATGTACCCAGAATTTGTTCCTTGGGATTTGTGCCAATCATTGTTGTTTCCTTGTTTTACCCTACACAAATGTGATATGTAATTTTCACTAGCTTAGAACCTATGGCCTCATATTCACACTTAAAAATGCTAGCAAGATGGGGCCAAGGTTTTCCATGTTATCAATTCATTTGATTGTTTCTCTTACCTATATACATACATACATACCTACATATATATATGAATGATGTGTGTATGTGTATATGTATTCCAAGAATAGCACTAAGGGTTAGATAAATCAGTTGTCTCCAATATTGTTGTACATTTGGCTAGTTTTATGCCAATGTGTCCATAGTTTGAATTCCCTAAGGTGAGGAGTCCTAGGTGTACTAGTCAACGTCGATGGGTGAAGCATCTTTCTTTTGGGTTTCCCTATGGGGTTTTCCTTGGAAGAATATATATTTTCCTAAGAAAGAATCAAATTTGGTCATCCCAAAGGTTCATCACTCCATTCTTCCCAATGGGATCAATCAAAATTCAATGTGAAACCATGATTTGCCCTTGGATCAATCCCAAAAGACATGCATTTATCATACAAAGTTTGTGTGTGATAAGGTAATAGCATGCTAGGTTCCACCAAGGAATACAAATTAAAAAAAAATAACATGTTTCTCATAAAAGACTATTTTCTTCTCAATAAAATCAATCAAAATTTATTATAAAATTATGATCTTCCAAAATAATAAGAAAATAAAGGTATTAAAAAAAAATTATGTACCATAAAATTACAAAATAAAATAAAAACAAGTTAATTTATCATTAACTTTATTGTTTAAAAATTAGTTAATTTATCATTAACTTTATTATTTAAAAATTATTTTTCTTTATTTGATGCACATAATCAATGTGTTTTATAATTTTATAAGTTGCTACATAAAATGTTTAAATTCAAAAATTCTTTATAAAATTAGTGGACCAAATTATCCTTAAAATATTTTTTCTTTGTAAAATTTGAAGGTAATCTTACTGAGGTCTACTTACGATTGATTTCATTATTTTTTTCATTAGACAATGTTGTAGACAACAATTTTTTATTAATGGGTATAACATTTTTTATTAACATTTTAAAGTAAAAAGTTCTATAGAAAGTTCTTTACAAGATTGGTGAAGTGTAAAGTTCGGACCTTAATTAAAAGTAACAAGCCTTTTGATTAATTTTATCGAAGTGCGCCATTTTTATAACAGCCGAGAAATGTTTTTTGATTAATTTCATCAAAGTGCGTTATTTTTATAATCAAAATAACAGCCGAGACAAAGCATTTTGATTAATTTGATCAAAGTGTGTTATTTTTCTTATTCAAGTGCAGTTTTGATTAGTCTTTCTTAGCAAAAAAAAAGATGCTAACTGTATAGTCCGTACAGTGCCACGTGGCAGCTGACTGTATAGGTCGTATAGCTGACGTGGCAAGGTATAATTGGCATTGATGTGGATAGACAGGTCGATCAATTAGGGAGTGACATGTGTCACCACTACAAGGGTGGCATGTGGCACGTTCATACGACTGACGTGGCGGGTCCGTACGACACATGGAAAGGGGCTGATGTGGCAAGTACAGTTGGTTGCTAATTGGGATGACAACAGGGTAGATAGGTGGACGAATGGGTGATTGATGTGTGGCATGTTCTCGACGAATAGCATGGTGCCACATGGCACCCCTTTATTGGTTATTGTGTTTGGAAAAAAAATTTGGGTTCACCGGGTTCAAACCCATGACCTCTTTGGGTGCCAAGCTTTCATGTAGGTTGGGCTACCATCATGCCTACCTGGTGGAACTTAACCGTAAAGGGCAGCATTTATATTTATGTTTGCAATGTGGTTCCAACAGGTAGAGAAAGCGTTGGGGCCTAGCCCCAGCCCCAATGAAAACTCGACCATTGTAATGTGTCCACACGGTTAAACACTTGGTGCAAATATGTGGTATGCTACAACCTCCAGTTCCGTGAGCTCCTCCATAAGACCCAATGTATAATAGTTTGAGTGTGGAGGTTTCGAGGTTAGCCCCGGTCAGTCGGGCTAGCCCACCTACCAGGGACGTAACCATTGGCTTAAATGACGAGACTTATAGAAATTAGAGCGTGGAGGGTTTAGCCAAGGCCACATGCGCCATCACCATAAGACTAGGGCCAAGATAGCAGGGGACCAACACACAATCTCTAGAACTTGGCCACATGGAGCACATCCAAGTGACCAGGAGCCCTAGAAAAAGGGGCTACACCCATATTTTATGCGAAATAAGTGGGTTTTACACATTATATTAATATTTTCAATGATTTTGCAGCATTTTTATGGGATTTTGGTCATTTTTGGGGGATATTGGGCTCTTTTTGAGGTCAGATCTTGCAGAGAAGTTGGGAGATGGTTACCAACTTCAGGCCTATATAAACTAGACTTTCTTGAATCCAAGAGAGGGGGTTCAGAACAGGTTTATGATGAAGAATTATTGAGCCAAAGCCGTTGTTATGTAGTGAATCCATTGAGGAGAGCACCTTTGCGAGCCATTTCTGGGAGCTCCAGTCATCTGTTTTCAATGCCGTCAGTTTTGTTGGGTTCTAGAGATGTGGTAGAACAAGACCATATTAGTTTGTAATCCTTTTGGCATTGTTATGATGTCCTTTTAAAGATTTGAACAGAAATAAGAAAGCCTCACCCACTAAGACAAAGGCCTGAAGACATAGGAGAGATTGTCGAACTTCGTTATCACTTTGGTGTTTTATGGTTTGTTGTTCTTCATGCTTATGTTCAGATATGTATATTGCTTTATGGATTTCATATTTCATCATTAATTATCGTCTTTCATTAGTTTCCTAAATGGTTAAATAACTCATGCAAAATAACTCAACCATTGTCATTTAAAAGATGTTTTTCGGATCAGCAACAGACCCACCTTCTGACATATTCATATTAAATAATATCTTCATTAGAAATACCTTATTGGACGTCGAGGGTTTTTCATACAATTTATCCAATGCATCCATTAGCTCCTTCATTGTCTTTTCTTTCGAAATATTGAAAGCCACTGACACTACGAGGCTCAGCCATATCGTTCTTAGTGCCTTTCTGTTAAGAACCTCCTATTCTTCGTCCTTCATGGCCATTGGTTTCTTTTCTATTTCACACAATGGTAGGAATAGATCCTTCTGATATAAATAATCTTCCATCTGCATCTTCCATAACTCATAGTTTTGGCCGTTAAATTTCTCGACCCTAAACTTTCCATTTTCCGCCATTGCTCCCACTTGAACCAGGAACCCTCTTTTCCTGCGAGTTACCTTTCTCTCTGATACCAGTTGCTAGAAAAACAGGATCACAGAGCAATAAATAAAACAAATGCGGAAATAAAATACAAAAGATACACAATACAATAGAGACACAGATATACGTGGTTCACCCAGTGTGGGCTACGTCCACCAGAGAAATTGTCAGGTCTTTCCTTTATTATTATCCATCAAATGAAGGGATACAACCTACATCAAACCCGTTGTAGGTTACTCTTATTTCTCTCACAACCTCTTATCTCAGAATACAATATTTGCAATGATACATAGACGCAATACATTTCCCTCATAAAAGAGGGTTTCCTTCTAGGGAAACAAACCCTAACATAACTTATATTGCCAGATCTGCGACCTTATAATGAACGGTCTAGATTTACAATGAAATTACAATATACATTTACAAGGAAATTTTTCATAAATTGGAGGAATTCAGAAAGGCCAAACCAACCTCCTTCAATGGTGAGATAAAGAAGGGAGAGGAAGCAAAGGCCTGGCTACTTGGACTAAATAAATACTTCAGAGTCCATGATTTTTCAGAGAATTTGAAGGCCCGAGTGGCCACTTTCAATCTAAATGGAAAAGCTTCCATCTGGTGGGAAGATCTTAAGAATGTGAAAGGGGTCCGCGAAGAGGACCTATCCTAGAAACAGTTTGAGAAATACTTTTGGAAGAAGTACTTGTCGGAAAAATATTTTGACGAGAAGACAAAAGAGTTTTATGAACTCAAACTGGGGCAACTCACTATAGAGGAATATGTCAACAAATTCCTCGACTTATTAAGATATGTACCCTACATCAAAGCAGAGAAGGCGAAGGTGCAATGCTTCATTAGTGGGCTACCCAAGGAATATCGGAACAGAATTGAATTCAATGAGCCAAAGACACTAGAAGGCACTATTCAAAAGGAAACATATTGTCAAGAACAATATGGATGTTGAGCAGAGCCTCGTGAAGACTAGAAACAGAAGGGTGGTTCGCAATTTCAGAAAAACGGGATCAAATCCTCAGGACTTAAGAACTACAAGAAGAACCACAGAATGAACTTTCCAACCTGGAGTGTACTCCAACATAACTTTCCCTCATCGGGCGGAAATAAAACTTCTGGACATGTACCAGTAAAAACTGATAACCCAAAGAGAGAAACTCTGAAATGTTGGGGTTGCGAAGAAGACCATCTCCTAAGAGACTGTCCACACCGACAACAGAATAGTCGGAGGATTTATAACGTTCAGGAGGCTACTATGGTCAATGATGTGGCCAGGAGTGTACTGCAGATTTATGCAGCCTTGGATAATAACCAAGCTGATCATCAAGCTTCAGTGGTGGAAATAGAAGGTATAATTTCCAACCATCTAGTGTTTGTTTTGATTGACCCCAGTTCAAATTTGAGTTATATATCCCCTAAGACTGTTGATAAATGTAAACTACAACCACAAAAACATATCAAGCCATGGTTGGTATAGTTAGCCACTGGTACTAAAAGAAGGGTAGCAGAAGTCATACCAGCCTACCAATTAATGTTGGGTGACTCCCCCACCCAAGCAGCCCTTAATGTATTACCCCTAGGATCATATGACTTTTTGATTGGTATGGACTGGCTAGCCACCCATAAAGCCAAATTGGACTGTTACCATAAAACCTTAGAATGTGTGAGCAAAGAAGGAAAAAGGATAACCCTTCAAGGGATCTGAAAACCTGTCTCGGTGAGACAAATATCAGCCCTATAAATGAGAAAGTATTGTCGAAAGGGATGTCCCCTATATGCAATACAGGTGTTGGAAACAATAAAAGGTGACAAACCCATCCTTGAAGACCATCCTACCCTGAGAGAATACAAAGATGTGTTTCCAGAAGAGGTACCGGGTCTACCTCCAAGAAGAGACATTGACTTCTCGATAGAGCTTGCACCAGGAGTGGTGTCAGTGTCTAGGAAACCCTATTGGATCAGTACACCTGAGATAGTTGAACTCAAATTGCAATTGAAAGAAATGATGGATAAGGGTTATATTCGACCCAGCGTGTCTCCATGGGGAGCACCAGTCCTGTTTGTGAAGAAGAAGGACAACACCCTTAGACTGTGCATAGATTATAGACAACTCAATAAGGTAACCATAAAGAACAAGTACCCCTTTCCCAGGATCGATGATCTGTTTGATCAGTTGGGAGGTGCGTCTATTTTCTCAAATATTGACTTGAGTTCGGGATACCATCAAGTCCGAATCAAGGGTGAAGACATCCATAAAACTTCTTTCTGGACATGGTATGGTCACTATGAGTTTGTGGTAGTGCCATTTGGGTTAACCAATGCCCCTACCACTTTTATGTGCTTAATGAATAATGTACTCAGTAAATTTCTAGATAAATTTGTGCTAGATTTTATTGATGATATATTAATTTACTCCAAGAACATAAAAGAGCATGAAGAGCATCTTAGACCTGTGCTGCAAGTGCTAAGAGAGCATCAGCTCTATGTTAAATTAAGCAAATGTGACTTCTTTCAGAAGCAAATACATTACTTGGGACATGTTTTGTTCGAAGAAGGGGTAGCAGTAGACCCTGACAAAATCAGGTCTATCATGGAATGGCCTACCCCAAAGGATGTTTCAGACATTAGATCCTTTATGGGATTAGCAGGATACTATAGGAGATTTATAAAAGGATTCTCCTCCCTCCATAAGAAGGGGACAAAATTCCTGTGGACACAAAAATGTGAAGAGATATTTCAAACCATGAAACATTTCCTGACCCATGCACCCGTGTTAAAGATCGCTGACCCAGAAGCTGACTTCCTAGTGTGCATAGATGCTTGTAAGGAAGGGCTCGGAGGAGTCCTTATGTAGAAAGGAAGTGTGATCTGCTATGAATCCCGATAATTGAATGAACATGAAGTCAGCTATGTGACCCATGATCTAGAACTGGCTACCATAGTGCATGCCTTAAAAATGTGGAGGCATTACCTCCTAGGAAGGAAATTTGTACTCATGATAGATCATTGTGGATTGCGATATTTGTTTGACCAACCAAATCTCAATGCCAGGCAAGCTAAATGGATAGCCCTCCTTAGAGAATTTGATTTTGAAATCAAACACATTAAAGGAAAATAAAATAGGGTTGTTGATGCCCTTAGCAGAAGCATGAAAACAATTCACCTAGCAGCAGTGAGCACCTGCGAAACAGATGTCAAGGAAAGAGTTAGAAATGCACAAGAGACAGATCCCTTCGTTCACACCGTGACCCTGTACCTACAACAAGAACCCGCTGGAGTGAAATATGAAGGCTACCAAATGACCGAAGGAGGTCTGCTCACTTACAGAAATAGACTGTATATTCCAAATTGTGACGACTTGAAGAGGTTCATTATGGATGAGCTACACAAAAGACCCTATACTGGTCACCCAGGATACCATAAAATGATCACTGCCACCAGAAAACAATTTTATTGGCCTGGATTGAAGAAATACATAGCCGAATACTTGGCCAAATGCATAGAGTGCCAACAGGTTAAAGCAGAACATTGACATCTAGTAGGACTATTGCAACCTTTACCAATCCCAGAATGGAAATGGGAAACCATCTCCATGGATTTTATCACTGGATTGCCAACTTTGACCAAATAGAATGATGCCATTATGGTAGTGGTGGATAAATTGAGCAAGTCTTCTCATTTCATCCCCGTCAAATTGAATTGCAAAGCGATAGATATCGCCCAGGTATTCATGAAAGAGATATTTAAACTACATGGTATGCCAAAAGAGATAGTGTCTGATAGAGACACGAAATTTACTTCCAACTTTTGGAAATCACTGATGGTTGGTTTAGAGACCAAGTTGTTGTTTAACACCGCCTATCACCCTCAAACTGACAGATAGACAGAAAAAGTGAATCAAATATTAGAGGACATGTTAAGAATGCATGTAATGCATCAACCCAGGAAATGGGAAGACTACCTGCCACTGGTAGAATTCACCTACAACAATGGCTACCAAGTGTCCTTAAAGATGAGTCCCTTCGAGGTCCTCTATGGTAGGTCGTGTAATACTCCAGTCAGCTGGAATAATCCTGTAAACAAGATTTCTTTTGGACCCGACATGTTGAAAGAAATGGAACAGCAAGTGACTCAGATAAAACAAAATCTGAAGGTCGCTCAAAACCGACAGAAAAGTTATGCTGGCCAAAAGAGAACTCCAAGAGAGTTCAAAACTGGAGACCATGTGTATCTCAGAATAAGGCCTAGGAAGAGCTCCCTGAAAATGGGAGCTTGTGCGAAATTAGCACCGCGGTATTGTGGACCCTTTGAGGTTTTGGATTGACTGGGGCCTATGGCCTATAGGCTAGCACTCCCTCCCACTGTAAAAGCACATAATGTTTTCTATGTTTTGTTATTAAAGAAATATGTACATGATGCTAATCATATAATTGACTGGTCTGTGATCCAGGTGGAACCAGAGGGAGAATTTCTACCAGAGCCTCAATGCATGCTGGACAGAAAGGAAATCCCACTCCGGAATCGAACCATTGCACAGGTCAAGGTGCAGTGGAGACATTTTGGCCCAGATGAGGCTACATGGGAAATGGAGGATGCCATGAGGCGGGCATATCCGATTTTGTTTACTTCTATACATACATCTCATATTGATAGCTAAGCAAATCAAGGACGATGTTCCTTTAAGGGGGAGGGAATTGTAACACCCTGTTTCCCCCAGTCTGTAAAAATAACTATACTGGCCAAGTAATTGTGGCAAAATCTGTGAATGTATGATGTGAATGGACCTTGTGGAAAAGGTTGATGAATGTAAATATATATATATATGAATAAATTGCAGGACTGCTGAGAGGGGAACGTGCTGAAAAAGAAACCACGATGGCTGAAGAAGGGTGGTGGAAGGCACCTGGAATGGTGGTGTGAACTTCCACCCATACTGTATTTGGTCTTCACTGGCCTGGAGAACCATGAGCAGCTCGCTGGCCCAAATTTAATATCTCACAGGCTCGTAGGTAAATGGCTCCTCAGAAATTAATGAGGGATGGGGGAAGTGAACTGCCCATCTGTATTAGCCTCAGGCCTGACCAGTGCATGGAAAGTCATGCCACACGCAACCTTGCAAGAGGAAAAAGGCATGAGGAAGAAGCAAATGGGGGTCGGGCATCGGGCAGAAGCGAGGGAACACAGGGAAGAGAAGGAAAAACCTGGAAGAACTCTGGAGATACACAGAGTAAGTGATAGTGGAGAGGAAGGAGAGTAACCTTCACTCTCGGTCACTAGCAAAAGGAGACACAATCTCGCAGCATCGTGGGTTCAACTTGGGGGTGGCTAGTGGTAAATCCGTTAGGAGTCACTGAGTCTATGGTTGGGTGGAAACGAGCACCCCTCTCAGCAGTTGCATCACCTCTGGTGTTTTTCTGATAAGTGTTTTACTTCTTGCATCTTGAAATGTATATTCTAACACTATGCTCATAAGCTGTGAAATTGTAAATGGTTTGAGTATAGGACTGCCTGTGTATGAATCGGTTATAATGTGAATGCTTTCAGAAATATGCATGAATGCTTAATGGATATACTATATCCCTCCTATTTCTGCTTGGTTGTATAATGGGGCAAGTAAGGAATAATATGTTTCGGACGTGACTTGTTCTCATAAATTCTGGAGTTTTGTAGTGTCTTAAGCTAGAGACACGACTTGTGAGCTCGTCGACCTTAGGTGTAGTTGTAGATACGATGATTTACTCACCTAGTCATTCTGATTCCCTTGGAGGACGGAGTTTGTTAAGTACATGAGGGCTAGTAAAACTATGCACATACTCTGTGCGATCAAATAGAACCCCTTGATAGAAGAGCGCAAAGCTCTCAAGTCTTTCATAGCCGACGAAGCGCAGGAAGAATAACAAGTTTCAAATGTCGAAAGAGAGTACCCTTTCGTCTACTAGATGCATGGACGAGATCCTTTCGGAGGATCTAAGGTCTATCACAACTGTTATATTGAAGGAAGGAATGTAGGCATTAATGCCTCGACCCCTCTCAGCCTTCACAAGTAGCGAAGGAATTCGGGATCATAGATCCCCAATGTCTGTGGGAGTATCTGGACCGTTGGTTTTTCCAGGTCCTGGGAGTAGTGGGAGAGTGCACAGCGTGGGACAGATCTGAGCCGTCAGATCTTAGTGAGAAAACCCAATAGTTGTTGGATCTGTTAGGAAATGCCCGAGGGTTAGACCCCCGGTGAATAGGTGCGAAAGTCCCAAAATAGATCTAGACCGTCCGAACGACGGAGGCCACGTGTCGTGAGATTTCCCATTTTGGGAAATCAGGAGTTCTGGTGACGAGAGATCGGGATGTTCCATGGTGGAAACCCCAAAGCGGTTTTGTACCATCCGATCTCGGGAGGCTACGTGTCGAGAGATTATCTGTTTCGAGAAATCGAGGATCGGGGATTCGGGAGTCCTGTTGACAAGAGGTCGGGCTCTCGCCTTGATAAATACCGATGGAAATAAAACTCTGGTCATATGAGAAGAGGTCATATCGACCAAGGCATAACGTAGGGGGCTAGTTGCCAAACAAGGCATGTTCGACACTTCGGCATTTCGGCACTCGGGATACTGAAGGGCATGCTTCCCTGTGCCCACAAATCCCGAAATTGAGACTTGCAAATTCTCTCTTGTTAGTATGAGGGTTAAGTATCGATCAATGGTTGAGATCCTTTCAGAGGATCTGGAGTCTGTGACACCCGTAGATGTGGGGGAAGGAACGCGGAGGATAGTTCCTCGACCCCTCTCAACCTTTACAAGCAATGAATGGACAGGATCCTTTCAGAGGATCCGGGGTCTAGGATGACCGTGAGATGTGAGGAAGAGATGTCGGCTTTAAGCTGGGGCGCGAATGCACATTAAGGTAAGTAGCGAGCACTGGACGGCCAGAGTCCACCCGCCCAGATCTACGGCTGAGGCTTCATTTCAGAGCCCCTTTTCGTTCTGCCTTTAGCGGTGAGGGGGGGGTCCAGAATCAGACGCACAACTCTCGAACGGTCGAGATTAATTCACCTTGATCAATGGTGCTCAGGTGAATTCCGGAAGCCCCTTTTCGTTCTACCGTTAATGGGGGGGAGGGTCCGAAATGGTGTCGTGTGTAAAAGTGGGGCCCCCTTCTTTACATTGACTATTGACTTCATTGTTTAAAAATATTAGGCCTTCCATTAATTTATTGTATTTCTCATCCTTATCTGCGCGGAATTTATATAAAGAAAAGAAGAAACCCAAACCATTCGCATTCCGTTGAGAGCAGTAGAAGATGGAGATCTGTAATGTTCCTTCTCTTACGAGATTGCTTTTCATTCTCTTTCTCACTCCTTCCATCTTTTCACACCATCTGCATCCTCGTCTAGGGAATGCTTATGACCAAGAGGCTCTGCTTCGATTTCTCTATGCAATCACCTATGATCCATCTCACTCATTAACTACGTGGACACCGAATGTTTCGTTCTGCCCGTGGACAGGTGTCATGTGCAGTCGTCGCAGACAGAGAGTGGTTGCTCTAAATGTCTCAGACATGGGATTAGAAGGTACAATCTCTCCTCTTCTCGGCAATCTCTCCTCTCTTAGAATGCTTGACCTTAGCAACAACAGTTTTCATGGTCACGTTCCCTATCAATTGGGAAATTTGTTTCGCTTAAACACGCTTTCCCTGTTTCAGAATGAACTACAAGGTTCCATTCCGCCCACTCTAAGTGGGTGCCGCAGTTTATCGATCTTCCATTTGAGCTATTATAGTAAGGTTCTGAAATACATAGAACTTTGACCCATGAAAAACTCAAACCACCCCTAAAAATTTAACTAGATTCAGGTCCATTTTTTACCTGAAAAGCGAAACTCAAGCAAAAAGATTAAAAGTTCAATGCTTTTTGATAATCATATCAGACAACTCAGTGAGGTGAACGGTTGCATGTGCACCCCGTGAATGGTTACTGACTATTCACTTCATCCAATCGTTCAGCTCACTATAATAAGTTGTCTCGTTTAAAAATGTGATACACTACGTTTTCATACAATCAATGCATTATGATTCACGCGATCAGACAACTTAGTAGGGGTTAATGAGGTGAACGCTTGCATGCGCACCGCGTGAATAGTTTCAGACAATTGATTTCTTCGTTCAGATGTTCCACACACTGCATTTTCAGGAATCATGCACAGTCATATAAGTTTGCATGGCCACCGCGTGAATGGTCAATTGACTGGTCATGTCCACCGCGTGAATGGTCATGTGCATTGCCTGAACTTTATCGTTAAAAAGTCATCATACCCTGCATTTTCATTTATCGTTAAAAAGTCATCATACCCTGCGTTTTCATGCATTTTGGGTCCTATGATTATTAACTTCATTGATTAAAAGTCACAGGAAGACAATGATTTTTGATTAATTTTATCAAATTGCGGTATTTTTCTAATTAGAGTTAGGCACTGAAATTTGATTAGAGTCATAACCTCTTATTCAGAGCTCCAAATGAAAGTTTTGATATTTCCATTTATAACAAATGGAAGTTTAGAGAAGTGGTTATATCTTAATGGTAAAGTAGAAAGTGGTTTGACATTGATTCAAAGGTTGAGTATAGCAATAGACATTGCCCAGGGCATGGTATATCTACATCACCATTGTTTCATGCAAGTGATCCATTGCGATTTGAAACCAAACAATGTGCTTCTTGGTGAAGATATGACAGCATATTTAATAGACTTTGAGATTGCAACCATATGTTTTGCAAATTTAAAGGATTCAAATTTCACTTCTACACTTGCACTTAAGGGATCCACAGGCTACATTCCTCCAGGTATTATTTGGACTAGATTCCATGTTAGACAACATCACGAGTTTCATATTTTTATTAAACATCTTGAATTAGAAACCTTATGGTGAGGATGTTTGAATGCAGAATATGGATTGGGTGGACATGTCACAACAAAAGGTGATGTTTACAGCTATGGAATAGTGTTATTGGAGATACTAACTAGTAAGAAGCCTACCGATAACATGTTTGTGGAAGGAATGAACTTGCAGAAATGGGTGGGTAACAGTTTTCCAAATCAACTAGGGGAAGTGGTGGACAAGAGTTTATTGAGAATGACTAGTACAAGCACTCAAGTAGATAAGGATCTCAATTGCCTCAGTCAATCCATAACTATGGGTTTTCTTTGCACAAAAGATTCTCCTAAAGAACAACCTACTATGATGGACATTGTGGGAACACTTCAATCCATCAGAGACACTTTTTTGGGTGTTGTTGGCATTCCAAAATCCCAGACAAATTTCACATATTTTTTGGGTGATGCAAGTACATCTCGCAACAACCCTAGCGATGGCCAAAGTTCTTCTACATTCTAGAGTGTTGTAAGAGAGTAGTGATTGTATCACTAGATCATATAGTAATTTGAGTCCATTATCATTAGTTCAGTGCAGTTTGAGTTGTATTCCCTTCTCTTTAGTGTCGCAACTTGTTTATTAATCTTATTCCCCTCTCCTTCTCTAAGAATGTCTATTGTTGTGCACACCTGAGTGTAAAACTAAAGTTACATATGTTATGAAGAACAAAATGTTTATACAGATATAAAATCCCCTATCTTTGTCTTAGGAAAATTTTATGCATATAAATCATATTACATCTACAGTAAAATGCACTACAATTTATTTTTACTTGTGTTTTTCAGACCATATAAATATACCAAGAGCTTTGTACGTACTTTAAGAGATTAAAGAGAATATCAATGGTTTTGTTTCCACAACCATTCATGAAGTTATCAATTCAAATAAAAAGCAATAACATATTGATGAAGATTATGTTTTCTATACTTTTTTGCATACTTAATGTGTTACTCCTTAACGCCAACACTTTTAAGCTAAAATTGTGGAACAAGATCAATATGTAAATGGCATAACTACCTTATTCTCAAATTTGTTAAGAATTATGCTAGACACCTAACTTTCATGGATTTATAAGGAATTAGGAATTTCTCATCCTTATCCGCGCGTAACGTATCAGGAATTCAAAGATGATATTATATAAATAAACGAAGAAACCCAAACCATTTGCATTCCGTTGAGAGCAGTAGAAGATGGAGATCTGTAATGTTCCTTCTCTTACGAGATTGCTTTTCATTCTCTTTCTCACTCCTTCCATCTTTTCCACCCTTCAATTATCACACCGTCGGCATCCTCATCCTCGTCTCGGCAATGCTTCTGATCAAGAGGCCCTGCTTGGATTTCTCTCTGCAATCACCTATGATCCATCTCACTCATTAACTGCGTGGAAACCGAATGTTTCGTTCTGCGAGTGGACAAGTGTCATATGCAGTCGGCACAGACAGAGAGTGGTTTCACTTAATGTTTCAAGCATGGAATTGCAAGGTACAGTCTCTCCGCTTCTTGGCAATCTCTCATTTCTTAGAATACTTGACCTTAGCAATAACAGTTTTCACGGTCGCATTCCCTATCGATTGGGAAATTTGTTTCGCTTAAAAACGTTTTCCCTGTTTCAGAATGAACTACTAGGTTCCATTCTGCCCACTCTAGGTGGCTGCCGCAGTTTATCGATCTTCCATTTGAGCTATAACAATCTGTCAGGAAGTATTCCCTCAGAACTATGTGTTCTCCCCAACTTAGAAATCATTTACTTAGGAGTTAACAATTTGACGGGAACAATACCTGCCTGCTTGGGAAACATATCATCTTTGGACGAGATAGAGTTGTCTAACAGCGTTCACGGGAGTATTCCTTCTGAATTGGGTATGCTAAGCCAGGTAAGCATTATATCTCTGGAAGGTAACCATCTCACAGGAGAAATTCCATCTTCCTTTTCTAACTTCACCAATCTTCGAGTATTGGCTCTCACTGTTAACCAGTTGACTGGTCACATTCTGGTGGAGTTGTGTGGCAAGAACATGCGGTTGACTGGACTCTATCAGTTGAGTGGCAACATTCCTGTGTCCCTCTTCAATTGTACAAACCTTCATCTCCTCGACTTATCGCAGAACCAGCTCTGCGGAATAGTGCCCATGGAGTTGGGTAAGTTGACGCAGCTCCAACTGCTCAACTTACATACGAATCAACAGGTTAGTGGCAGCACCACAAACTTGCCGATTCTTACTGTGCTTACTAACTGTTCCACCCTACAAGTATTAGAGTTAAGCGATAATCATCTCACGGGACGTTTGCCCTTCTCTATAGGCTGCCTTTCTAGAGAAATAAACTTCCTAAGTTTGCAAGAAAATGGATTAGTAGGGGAAATACCTCCACAGATTGGAAACTTAACTAGTTTAACAACATTGTGCTTACGCCGTAATTCTTTTACAGGGTCAATCCCAGTGTCAGTTAAAATGCTTCAAAAGTTGGAAAGGTTGATAATAGGAAACAACAATTTACATGGAAGTATCCCTATGGAAATTGGGCAACTCAAAAGCTTAGGGTTACTAGAAATCTCTGAAAATAATATTTTTGGAAGAATCCCTGATTCTATTGCTAGCCTCCAACAACTAAGATATTTGTATCTTAATATGAACCAGTTATCTGGTAAAATACCCACAAATCTAGGGAAATGTGTGAACTTACTATTACTAGACCTATCATACAACAAGCTGAGTGGTCAAATACCTCCAGAGGTTGCAGGTCCTGAAAATTTAGCTTTCTATTTCAACGTTTCAAACAATTTATTAGAGGGCCCTCTGCCTTTGGGACTAAGCAAGATGACTATGCTTCAAGCTATAGATATTTCTGCAAATCGGTTGACTGGTTATATTCAAAGTGGTCTTGGAAGTTGCAAAGAACTAGAATACCTAAATCTTTTTTGCAATGCACTTGAAGGTCTGATCCCAGTTTCACTTGGTGAACTTCTAAGTCTTCAGGATGTGGATTTCTCCTCCAACAATTTGTCAGGTGAAATACCCATGTCATTGGCAAATCTCAAAATGCTTAGCCAATTGAATTTATCTTTCAACAACTTGTCAGGAGAAGTTCTGAAAGGTGGAGTTTTCAAAAATCTTGGTGCCACATCATTTATGGGAAATCCTGGTCTCTGTGGACCTTGGGTAGATTTGTCATTGTGCTCTGCTCCCAAACATAAACGTGTTTTTCATCTAAAAAAAGTTGTCATATCTATTGTTGCAGTTGTAGCCATTGTTGTATCGTTTTTATTTCTAGGAATCTTGTGTAGACTAAATCACAAGAGGAATATTCCTATAGAGGTTGGGGCATCCTTGAATGTGGGGCACCGAAGAATTTCCTATGTAGAGCTCATCACTGCAACAGATGAATTTAGTGATGCCAACCTGTTGGGAGTGGGTAGTTTTGGGAAAGTGTACAAAGGGGTTCTGAATGATGGCACAGTCATTGCTATCAAGCTTCTCAATTTGGAAAACGAAGGGGGTCACAAAAGTTTTAAAAAGGAGTGCAAATTTTTGGGTAGAGTAAGGCACCGGAATTTGATTAGAGTCATAACCTCTTATTCAGACCTCCAAATGAAAGCTTTGATATTTCCATTTATGCCAAATGGAATCTTAGAGAAGTGGTTATATCCTGATGGTGAAGTAGAAAGTGGTTTGACATTGATTCAAAGGTTGAATATAGCAATAGACATTGCCCAAGGCATGGCATATCTCCATCACCATTGTTTCATGCAAGTGATCCATTGTGATTTGAAACCAAACAATGTGCTTCTTGGTGAAGATATGATGGCATATTTAATAGACTTTGGTATTGCGACCATATGTTTTGCAAATGATGAGGATTCAACTTTCACTTCTACACTTGCACTTAAGGGATCTGCGGGTTACATTCCTCCAGGCATAATTTGAACTAGATGGCATGTTAAACAATGTTATGAGTTTCATATTTTTATTAAACATTTTGAATTAGAAACCTTATGATGAGAATGTTTGAATGCAGAATATGGATTGGGTGGACATGTCACAACAAAAGGTGATGTTTATAGCTATGGAATAGTGTTACTGGAGATGCTAACTAGAAAGAAGCCTACCCACAACATATTTGTGGAAGGAATGAACTTGCAGAAATGTGTGGGTAGCAATTTTCCAAATGAACTAGAGGAAGTGGTGGACGAGAGTTTATTGAGGACTACTACGAGCACTCAAGCAGATAAGGATCTCAATTGCCTCAATCAATCCATAAGTATGGGTTTGCTTTGCACAAAAGATTCTCCTGAAGGACGACCTACTATGATGGACATTGTGGGCACACTCCAA
>SNQJ01S0000839.1:775253-790955 GCA_010110895.2 Picea sitchensis | reverse complement strand
CTTTCTTTTTAGAGATAAGCTACCCCATTTTTCCAGTTTGTGTTCTACAATGTTTTTCTATCTTATTCAATAATAGAAGTTGGGTTTCACTGTATTTATGTGTTCTCTTATATATTTTTGTGTATTTCATTGTTATATCTCGATTATATTTCTACCTTCATGTCGTTCTCAAAACAACCTGGATCAGTCTCCCACCAATCTTTGACATCGGGGATGGCCTTGAGGAGTGCAAATGTAATCTTTTCTCTATCGGAAAAGTTGTGGACAGAAAAATACCCTTCCAAAAGGTTTAACCATTTATCTACGACATCGACATCTATTTGACCTTCAAATATAGGAATATCAAAATTGATCTGTACCTTGAAGGGGGTGGCGCCTCTGCTTGAGGTGGATGTGTCACTTATCCACAGTTGTCGAAGGATTTGTGCAAAGTTGTCCATCATCTCGTTCCTTCCTCGCTCAGGGGCTTCCTCGAGCAACATTTTGAAAGGATCTCATGTCCCGTCGTCTTTATTTTCGCCCACCATGGACGGTTTCTTGGGCGTGCGAGAGCAGTTGTCCTCAAGAGAGACAAGCTTGAGACCCAACTCTTTATACCCTGATCGCGTCAGGGACATGCATTAAAAAAAAAAAAACAAGGAGCATACCACTCTGTTACCATTGATCCATATTTATGAGTGAAACAAAATGAAACCACAGATTTATAATATTAACACAGAGACACAGTGAAAAATAATAGAGATACAATAAAACTTGGTTTCTATTAAATAAGGAATATGTTGAAAACTGTAAAATGCAGACTGAAAACAAGTTTGCTAGAATGGTGGCAGCTTATCTCTGAGAAGATATGTGATGGCTACACTCATTCGCAAGAAGATGAGTACAATGAGGCTCTGAAGACCCTTTTTACAATAAACATGAATGACAAAACCCTAGACATCCAAAAACCTAACCCTAGTAGATGAAGCGCCAAAAGTCATGTGGGCCTCATTGGGGTAAGTTAGTACATCAACTTCCCGGGGTCGTAACCTTTGCATACAATCTCTGTTTAGGGCACACGATAGCTTGTTGGAAAGGTATTAACAAGGAGCTTCATTTAAGGGGATCAATGAGAGACTTAGGCTCTCATTGAGATTCTTGATCGCGAAAAAACATCGTTTAGGCCCTCAAAATGGCCCTAGAAGTTTAGGAACCGAAAAACTATTAAAAATAATAAGTTGCCAAAAAATTGTTTTGAGCTAGTTGGGCAAGGTGGGTGGCCATCGAGACCCTCTTGGATCACATCTCTTGGTTATTGCAACATTGTTAACACTTCTGATGGCCATCCTATGTTGGTTCAATGTTCCCTTGTTGTCAATAGCCCCATGGAGCAGTGTTACCATGACAATTCTAAAGTGACATGCTCTCAGCTCGAATGGGACACTAAGAACCTTCGAAATTCAATTCACATGTGGTTTCCATTATGGGAATCCTTGTTCAACATCGCAAAGTGACACAACAAGCCCAAGATGAATGTATCATGCTCAGGGGCCAAATTGAAGTTCTTCTAGCTCGTCCTCTCCAAGTTCTGACGACGCCCTCTGTAATTGTTTGGTTTGGTGTGGATTCTTCCCCCCTGGTTGACTTCATCGTTCCAGATTTGAATTCTCCCACTCCTTTTTCTGCTTCAATTGGATGCAATGCTTCCTCTCCTTCATTCTTAGGGTTTTCATCTGAGTTTACTATGTAAGGTTTTTTTTATGTATATTTATCTTCTGAACATCTAAAGCAATTACCTTCTGTATGGTTTAGTTGTTCATAAGAGCCCTCCACGTGCCATAATTTTAGCAAAAAGTCTCTTATTTTGTAACCTCGTTCTGAGCATTTACCATGGATTTTACTAATATAATATCTCCCAAATCTTATGAAAACAAATTACTTTATTTTTTCAAAAAAAAAAAAATGATATCAATAATAACTTCTTAAATTTGTAAAAGTGAAATGTTATGATAATCCTTATCAAAATTTAAATTTCTCTACTCACATTTTCACTTATTCTTATACATGTTGTATAATAATGACTTCTTAGATTTGTAAAAATGAAATGTTATGATAATTTATTGCAAAATTTAAATTTCTCTACTCACATTTTCACATTTTCACTTGTCTTGTTGTGAGCATTTACCATGGAGCTTACTAATATAATATCTCCCAAATCTTATGAAAAAAAATTACTTCATTTTTTCAACAAAAAAAATGATATCAATAATAACTTCTTAAATTTGTAAAAGTGAAATGTTACGATAATCCTTATCAAAATTTAAATTTCTCTACTCACATTTTCACTTATTCTTATACATGTTGTATAATAATTACTTCTTAGATTTGTAAAAATGAAATGTTATGATAATTTTTAGCAAAATTTAAATTTCTTTATTCACTTGTTCTTATACATGTATAATTATATTTATGATCACAATTAAAACCATATACAAAATTGATACTCTAACTCATATATTTTTAATCGAAAAAACTTTTATTAAAATATTATAAATCTAACTCATATATTTTTAATCGAAAAAACTTTTATTAAAATATTATAAATCAAATAAATATATTACTCATACTCTTTCAAACTAAATCAAGTGAGATAAACACCACAATAAAAATGTTATTCTTCCTTCCATCGAAAATGATCATCTTTCCTTCCATCCATGCTAACAATGAATATTCACAATCCAAATCAATTATAAAGTCAATTGTACAAGTTTAAATCGATATAATCATTCTATTTTTAAAATGTTCATATTATTCCTACTTGTTACAAGCTAAGTTGGGCATTAGCATATAACTTTTCTCAAAAGTGGCATTTAGTTTAGGTGTTTTTATATTTCTAATTCATATTGTGCAAGTTTATTTAAATCTTTAATTTATTAACGAAGCAATTTGAGGAAGAAAATGTCTTAACAATTAAGACAAACACTTTTATCGACATTAACAATGGTGATGTTGATAATGGTCCAACTATGCAAGTTGTTGATTATAATGTGCTTCACAAATATGTGGATATGCTTTCATGGAAATATTCAATTATGAGAGTAATGGACCTTTCTATCCTTTAGCATAATATTGTGTTCAATTCATGGGATAGGTTATTATTTTAAGACTACCACCTTTATAATGAAGAGTTATAAAAGTTCATGCTAATAATGTTTGTTATTGTCATCGACCATCTCAAGTGAGCAACAAAGATTATGCAAATATACTAGAAGGATGGATTAATTATTTATCCATTGATTTTTAAGATCTAGATGGAACCTCTTATAAGCATTACATTATTATTAAAGTGGATCTTATAACTGGTTAAAAACCATGTTCCTTGTAGATGCACGCATGTGCCATAATTATATTCATATTTCTCCTGAGGATCAACATAAGAACACCTCATTTAACACACCATGAGGAAGATGCACGCATGTGCCATAATTATATTCATATTTCTCCCGAGGATCAACATAAGAACACCTCATTTAACACACCATGAGGAAGGTTATGTTATGTGAACATGCCTTTTAGATCAAGAATGCCAAGGGAAACTACAAACGTGCCATGGGTCGTGCTTTCCATGAAAGAGTGCACAACATTATTGAGACATATCTAGATGATTGTCTGGGAAATTCCATTTATAGAGAAGATTTCCCTATTAGCCTAAAGTAAATCTTTAAGCATTGCTTGTAGTTCCTCGTTGACTTGTTTATAAAAGTAAGCCTTTAGTGTTGAAGCAAAGAATCTTATGGGGATTCATCAACTTTATAAGAGAGGCATTGAAATTGATCCATTTAAGATAAAATTGTACTAGAAATTCTTCTACCCCACATGTTCCCCTAAGTCTGATCATTCTTGGGAAAGTTGTGGGTATTAGTCGATTTCTCGTTGATAATGTTTTTTAGGCTAAACCCTTGACCAATATTCTTGTGAAGGATGTTGCATTTGAGTGGACTTTGGGCACTTTCAACAACAACACCAAAAATTTCACTTATAGGAACTTCAAGTTTCATTGCCTATTCTCATGTCTTAACTTGAGGAAAAGGCTCTTGTTCTAGATACATCAATTACAAACAATTCAATAGGAGTGATGTCAATTCAAGAAGTTTTCACATGGCTACATTTTATGCAAAAATTTCTTAAGTGATTTTAGTGGCATATGCATAGCAATAACATAATGCATGGAAAGGTGCACATTATAGTTGAGTGGAGAAGTACAACACAATTTTGATTAGTTGAAAACAAATATAGCAAAGGCACCAATATTAACATTGTTGGATTTCACTAAAGTATTCCAAGTGGATTGTGATGCCAACATAATTGCAAAGTTACATATTTGTGGTGAAGCATAAAGTAGAGAAAGAGAACAAGGTGGTAGATTCTCCAAGCAAAAGAGTGCTACTATTGAAGATGATGAAGAATGATATGTTTTAGTTTGAGCAGATAAAGGAGTCATGTAATTGTGACAATAATTTTGTATAGCTCATGTAGTGGTGAAAGAGCCTAACATTTCAAGATAAGACAACATTGTTAGATTATTTCATATTTGATGGTTATTTATTCAAGGAAAGACAATTGTGTATTCAAGAAGGCTCAATGTAAGAGAGATTAATTAGAGAGCTACATAGTGACTTGACTAGACATTATTAACAATAATTTGTAAAGAGGTAACCATCCCTGATGAAAAATGAATATTAAGGCCTAAACAATAATATTTGCTTAGTAATACATATATGTTAAGGGGTCTTCTCATCCCAATCCATCTTAATTAACACACATACATTTGTTCTAAATGTAAGTCAACATCATAGAAAGGATAATGAGTCCATCACAACACAATTATCTAATAGATAACTACAACCAAAACTCACACAGTAACTGCCATACACCAGACAGGTGTTACAATAACCCTCTCATGGAGGGAGACACCCCACCTTAGGAGTTGTGTATAAATACACATCTCATGCCTCACTTGTAATATCTCATTTAATTAAATTGTTCTATTCTTTATCCTATGGGCACATATATCTTTCGTTCCTTTTTCATGCTATGGCATTTCTCTTGTCCTTATTGTTTTGTTGATTTAGTGTTTGATAATTAGTTCCATTCAATCCTCACTTATCTTTTGTGATCTCAACATGGAATCATAGTAGGTGTGGACATCATTACATTACTCAGTGATTTTTTTATGGCAAGAAAACCTTTCTTGGTGTGTGCACAAGGTTGGTTTTCTAATGTGTAAAATTGTATGGACTATATGGCCCATTGTGTGTGGACCTGTATGGCCTACTATGTGTGGCCTATATGGCCTACTGTACACTGCCTGTATACTCTACTACATGGGGCCATATGGCTTGTTGCGTGTGGTCATTCAACATGTTGCACATGGTTGCAAGGATTTGCTACATGTGGTGTACCTGCATGCCTCTCTTTAAGCATTTTTGTGAGCTTTTCTTAATGTTTTTCTATAGTCTAGTTGATAGTTGCATTATCATTGTGAAACCGAGATTTTCATATTTCTTTATTAGGGTTTCTACAGAACCCGCCTCTTTGATATGTGAAACTCTTCCTAATTGCTTTTTCCCTATTCGATGCAGATTTAGGGTTTCTGGATCACCATTATTTTAGGTTTCAAACCCCTTCTTGTTGTCTTCGTAGAGGAACTCTTTATGTTTACCAAACTAGATGGACAGTTCTATGTCAATGCACTTCAAAGATTAGGTTGTACTAGATTTAAACCTTGATATTTTTCTCTTGGATGTTATGATGGGTGATGCAAGAATTACTCTTTAGCTTCTAGAGAAGACCCGTAGTAATTCTAACAAGCCTATGATTGCTTGCTTATGTTTTTGTTCGATACGTATTAGGATGGACAATTCTATAGTACCAATCTCTTAACAAATGTGTAGTATGGTAAGGATATGTATTTTTGCCTTCATTCATTGGATGAGAAGGTCAATGAATATTTTTCCCAGTGATTGAGCAAATCAGTGGTTGCATTCATGATTCCTATATAGTATGCTTTGTCTAACACTCTTTCATTAGATGGATAGTTAGACAATTACTCTCCTAGTAGATGTGCAGTATGGCAAGGGTGTATTGTCTCGCACTACTTCAATGGATAAGTAGGTTACTGCAAGTTATTTCTAGCAAATGAGTTGATTGGTGGTCGCATTCATCATTTCTATATAAGATGTATCTTCCAAAACCACTTCATATGGAAATTTCAATAGTACCACTCTCCTGGTAGATGAGTAGTATGGTAAGAATATGTCTTCTCGCCCTCCTCCATTGGATGAGTAGGTCAGTGACAATTTTTTCTAGCAGTTGAGTAGATTGGCAACTACATTCTTCACACTACAAGAAGAACACCTTGTAGCGAAGGTTTTTAGTGTTATAATATTGGGCATTTTTTTTCAAAAAAACCACTACCATAACCTCCACCATTCGTAGCGGAGGTTTTAATAGATGTTCCCTATAACTAAAAAAATTTGGGCGGGAGGTTTTAGTGGAGTTTTTTTTTAGTACTTGTATTGGTAACATGCATCAATGCGTATTTACGTAACATGCACCGATGCATACATAAACCTAAAAAGCATCGATACACACATAAACCTAAAAATCATTAGTGCTTGTATAATTATTATGCACCGGTTTCGCCTTTTTTTGTTATAAGCCACATCGATGCTCATACAATTTGTACACATTGGTGCCTATATTACCATGTGCATCAGAGGGAATTGAAATTTCAAACATTTGAGGTGAAATGTTGGCACCATTATTTGTTACTAAGCATCGGTGCGTAGACTATATGTAAATCATCGGTGCATATTGTAATCATGCGCACCATAATATTTTGAAACGGTAAATATAATCGTACGTTATGTCTTTTAAAGTAACAATGTTTTTTTTCGCAATTTTTAGCACCATTGCTTCAATGTAACTAATAGACATCGATGCATATGACTCATAAAAACACATCGAAGTCTATTTTATGGCACACACCGTTTAGTGAGTTCAAAATAATACAATGCATCGATATGTATATATTTTAATTAATTGTGTTTTTACAAATTTTCAATTAATCATCTCAAAATCAAATATTTTTTTTATAATAATATTGATTTTTGTATTTTTGTTATTGTGTTTTGATATAATGATTGCATTAATGTGTTATCCAATAGATTTGCAACAATGTAAATCAACCACATATTAAGTAATCAACAACGCAACAATCGAAAATGCAATAAAATTAAAAACCCATTTTATTATATATGAATAAAAGATCCATCGTCATACAAAATAGGACAATGTAAAGGTTCAAATAATCAAAATGCAACCAATATGTAAGTGTTACACTTATTGGTAACATGTCCTCATGAAATTGGGACAATATGTCAAGTTTTTTAAACAAAATCCCTGATTTTCACATACAAATATTCCAAAACACTTTTGACAAGCTCAAGTTGGAAGAAGAAGCCCTAGGAAAACCAAGGTACAGAGCTGAAAGACAACTAAATGGAGCTTAGCATACTAATGCCAAGGATTACGCTAAGTTAACTCCATTAGTATCTCCATTTTCAAGGATTACGCTAAGTTAACTCCATATTTAGAGCCCTATGTCAATGTATTCACCATGATAAGGACATATGCATATAATCCATACCTAACACAAGTACCATGGATGACATGTTGTTGGACTATTTATATCTTGAGGGAGATAGGGAGTCAACCTTCCTGTCAGATGAAGCCTTTATTTGGGCTCAAAGACTTAAAAGGGTCGTCAACTTGGCCGATCTCCCTCCGTCAGATCGGATTGGCATAGACTTAGAGGAAAATGCGAGCTTGAAGTCCCGTGGTAATTTAATGTTGACAGATAAGAAGGTTAATGCATGGCCTCGTTTCGCCACCCCACATTTGAACTCTAAGGTGCTTTCCAAACATGTCATCCATTCATCCTCTTCGTTGCATGTAGTGACAAACTCTTCTCGTATTGCATGCAAGAGTCGTGTATCACATACAAGGGCTGGAGCCTCTGTAGTGCAAGCAGGGGTAGGGAGATCCAAAAAAAATGTTGTTGGAAAGTTAAGCCCGAGTGCAGGTGAATGGTAGTTGGAGATGATGTCGATATTAGGCCATCCCAGACCTCTTGGGTAAAACAATGGTCAGACGATTTAGTGGGAAAGTCGCAAGTTCAACGACAGTAAAAGGATGGTTGGAGTAGAATTGGGTTAAGTTGCTAGTGTTGAAATATTGTAACTATGAAGAATATTCTAATTATAATTGAGTTATTATCATATAGATCAATCTCCTTTTGTGGATTGATCATGTCGGGACTTATGTATGACCAAATCCCCTTTTGTGGATTGGTCAAACCCTAATCAAATGATGCTAATTGAGAATTCAACCCCTAGGGATAATTAAAGTGGTTTTAGCCACTAGTTGGAGAAGTCGGCCCTGCTTGATGAACAAACACAACCCTAACGCTCCTCAGCTATAGTATAAATAAGAGAGGTTAGCACCTCATTCATTCACTCACTCAAGTCACTCATCTAGTGCGCAAGTTTGAAGGAAGCTGCAGTTAGAAGAAGGAGAAGAGAGAGGCACATTGTTCAGTCTTGGATATTCTCTAGTGTTTGGTCTTTTATCTTGGCATTGTATTGGAAATCTGTATTAAGGAAGTTTTTGCTGGGTTTTCTCCCCCATGAGGATTTTACGGGATAAAATGTTGTGTACCTTGTGATTGTGTTTCTCTCAGTGATCTTTCTTATGCTATTATTGTCTAGTAAATTGAAAAGAACTTAATAACAACTCTAAATTTAACATAGTTTCAGAGCTTGACTGAATAGAGCACCTTCACTGGGTAACCAAAAACGTCACTGTTGTTGTACAAGAAAATTAGGGCTTTTTGTTGGAAGGGAATTTCAACCTAAAAACCATCTAGGGAAGTGCGCCCTAGCCTAGCGAACTCATTGGCAGCTTGAGCATACCTTTTTAGTGGCCAGAGCCTCTGGAAAGTGAAACCCTAGTTTTCACTGGTACCAGAAAACTAGGAAACCATAACCAGTACCAGAAGTACCTTTCCAGATTTGCGCAGGTCCAATTTCGAGGGGTAAAATTTGGATTTTATAAAAACAGACTACACCAACCTACTCACCTTAGCCCAGTGCACCTCTTGGTAAGTTCATATTTAATTTCTGAGCACTTTCAATTTTTGGTCATTTTCCAAACTCCAGGTCAAGATGTATGCAAGTACCAAGCTTGTTGACAAGTTAGAAGGTGTGGAAAAATTTCGTGCCTGAAAGTATAGGATTGCACTCATTCTTGAAGAGAACGACCTTGCAAGATTCATCAAGGAAAATGTACCAGAACCCATAGAAGCTCCGGCCAAAGCAAAGTACCAGAATGATATGGTTAGGGCCAAAAGAATCATTGCAGACTCTATTAAAGACCACTTGATCCCTCAAGTGTCTGCTAAGAACACTCCAAAAGAAATGTTTGATTCCATAACCATAATGTATGAAGGAAGGAATATCATCCAGAAGATGAATATGAGAACCCAACTCAAGAATACAAAGTTGCAGAAAGGAACAACAATTTACTAGGCTTTCTCAATTCAAGGAACAACTAGAAGCAATTGGAGACAACCTAGATGAAGATGAAATCATAATGACAACTCTTAATGGTCTCACAAGACTTTGGGATGCCTTCATCCAAACTATCTATGCAAGAAAGGAGAAACTCATTTTCAGATGCCTTCATCCAAACTATCTATGCAAGAAAGGAGAAACTCAAATTTCATAGTCTTTGGGAAGAATGTATTCAAGAAGCTAGGCCAAGAGAAGAATCAGAAGCAAGACGCACTAAGAGACAAGATCAACTAGCCAAGTTGCCTGCTAAAGTGAGGAAAAGAAAAGGTATCACTTCTAGAAGGAGACTCCACCTACATAAGGAATCTCACTCCCCAAAAGAGATTCACCCATTTCCATAAAGAATCTCACCTCCAAGGAGATTCTTGTTCTGTAGAAAGGTCAAAGAAGAGAAAAGGATTTCTCCTCTTATCAATGTTACCATTGTGACAAGATGGGACATTGCTAAGAATCGTCCAAACTTGAAGAGAAGAATACAAGAAGAAATAACAAAAGACACTATGCCCATGCAAATTGAAGATGATGAGTCACCCAGGCCAAAGATGATTAAAGAAAAGATTGAAGATCATGTCTTATCTTTTCCCTCTCATGAGTGCTTCTAAGCACATGACATGTCAGAGAGACATCCTCTCTAGCCTTATGTGAAATAACTTTCTCTAGAAAGTTACACTTGGATATGATTACCAACATCTCTATCAGCTGAGTGGGAGAACCCACTTACAAACTTGATTCAGTGACCCCGAAGGAAATGAAGGATACTTTATGTATTTATGTTTGACAAAGAATTTTCTTTCTATCTCAACTTTAGATAAGAAAGGTTTCATGATTGCATCATCTATAGATGGTGAAGTTCTTATGTGTCCTAAAGGAAAACCGTAGAAGATGCAATACTTATTGGAACAAAAGAAGGTGGCATGTATAAAATAAAAGGTCACTCAGATGTACTTTGACTAATCCAATCGAGAGTCAAGGTGAACTTAAGTATTAGAAGACTAGCTCACATAAACTACAAAGCCTTACCATATGTAAGCAAGGTAGTTACAGGTCTACCTTTAGAATTCAAGGTTGATCATGAAGGTGTGTGTGCAAGGGATGTGCACAAAAAAAGAACATAAAGAATACTTTCCCAAAGAGCAACAATAAAGAAAGGAATCTTGGAAGTTCATCCACTCGTGATGTATGTGGTCCAATGACATAAACATCTCTTAGTAGGTATGTATACTACATATCATTAATTGATGAATATTCTCGCAAGACTTGGGTTATTACTTGAAATAAAAAGATGAAGTGCTTGTAAAATTCAATCCAAAGCCTGATAAAGAATCCATCCCAAAGAAAATCAAGATACCTGTGTAAGATAATGGAAGATAATACACCCCAAAAACACCTATAAGATTTGTGAGATGCTCTGATTAAGAGGAGCTCAATACCCCTATAATCCTCAACAAAATGGTGCAGTAGAAAGAAAGAATAGAACCATAATGGAAGTAAGGAATACTATGATCCATGATCAAGATCTTCCAATGCACTTATGATGGCAACAAGAACAACAATGTATGTCAAAACAGCATTATCCCATAGTGCACTTGGATTCAAACCCTTGAAGAAATGTTCTTTGGAAAGAAGCCAAAAGTAAGGCATCTCAAGATATTTGGTTGTCCAGTGTTTGTACACATTCTTAAAGAAAGGAGAACTAATATGGAACCTTCAGGAAAGAAGGGAATATTTATTGGATACCGTGAGGTCTCTAAGGCCTTCAGAATTTACATACCAGGTTACCATCATATTGATACCAACAGAGATGTAACCTTTGATGAAGATGCACCACTCAAGAAATCAAGGAGATGCCAACTTGAAGAAATATATGAAGAAGAGAATGTAGCTCCCAGAGTTGCAGAACCAGTGAGGGAAGTTACAAATACCCATGATGATGAGATTCCATAAGATCATGATATGATAGAATCTCAAGAACCTCCCCAAATGACGATCTCTCACAAGAGAAAGCCAACTTGGGAAAGGGAACTTATTCAATATGGAGAGAAGTATGGTGCCCCAGAAGGAACCATGAGACAAATAAAGAAACCTAAGCCATTCTCCAGTTACCTAGCTTTGATGTGTGATCTCATAGAAAAGGAGCCTACCTGCTTTGAAGAAGCCATTTAGAAGAAAGAATGGGCAGATGCCATGACATAAGAATATCAATCCATTATAAAGAATGACGTATGGGAAATAGTTCCCAGATTGAAGAACAAAGATGTGGTATCTTCCAAATGGTTATACAAGATAAAACATGTTGCAAATGGAAGTATTGAAAAACATAAAGCAAGGTTTGTGTCTCGTGGGTTTTCTCAAAAGGAAGGCATTGATTATGAAGAGATGTTTGGTCCTGTAGCCAGATACACTTCTATCAGAACCATCATAGCTCTTGCAGCCAAGATGAAGTGGAAGTTACACCAGATGGATGTGAAAACAACCTTCTTAAATAATGTTATTGAAGAAGAAGTGTATATAGAACAACCTCAAGGGCTTGAATTTGAAGATAGAAAGACTCATGTCTGTAGGTTGAAGAAGGCTTTGTATGGGTTGAAGCAAGCTCCTAGAGCTTGGTATGGCATAATTGACAGTTTCTTGATGAGCTTGGACTTTACCAAAAGTAAAGTTGATTCTAACCTTTACTTCAAGGTTATGAATGATGAGCGAGTTATATTGTTGATGTATGTGGATGACTTATTCTTAATTGGAGAAGAAAATCTCATCACTAATTGCAAGAAGAAGCTCGTTGCAGAATTTGAGATGAAAGACCTAGGCCCAATGCATTATTTCTTAGGTCTTGAAGTTTGGAAGAGCCTAGAGAAGATCTTCCTTAACCAAGGGAATTATGCAGTTGAAGTACTAAAGAGGTTTGATATGTTGGAATGTAAAGCCATGAACACACCCATGGAAATGAAGTTGAAGCTCTTGGTTGATACTTCGCCAAAATTGGTTGATGCTATGTTGTATAGATAGATCATTGGATTGTTGATGTATCTGATGAATATCAGGCCAGCTATATATTTTTCTATGAACACCTTGAGTCAGTATCTGGTAGAGCCCAGATGTGTTCAACTTGTTGTTGCAAAACATGTGATGGGATACCTTAAGGGTACGTTGGAATTTGGTCTATGTTATAACGAAGATCATGACTTTAGACTGGTTGGTTATACTGATTCAGATTGGGATGGAAGTGTTTATGATAGAAAGAGCACTTCAGGATGTTGTTTCAGTCTGGGGTCAACCATGACTTTATGGCAGAGCAGGAAGAAATCCAGTATTTCTCTTAGCACGACAGAAACATAATACAATGCAACATGTTCTGCCAGTTGTGAAGCCATGTGGCTTCGGAAGTTGTTGACAGGTCCATTTGATATGGATATGGAAGCAACCATGATTCTATGTGATAACCAAAGTAGCATAAAAATGACAGAGAACCCTGTGTTCCATGATAAGTCGAAGCACATAGAAATTCGATATTACTACATTCGTGATATGGTGCAGAGGGGAGCTGTAAAGCTCCAATATGTTGGCACATATGAGCATGTTATAGATGTGTTGACCAAGCCTCTGTCTCGTGTAAAGTTTGAATACTTTCGAGACAAGCTTGGTATAGTCCGAAAGGACCTCCCTCGAAAGGGGGAGTGATGTTGATGATACTATGGTATCCTGACCAACAACAAGTAGCTCAATTAGGATTTTATATCGTAGGGGATTGATCATCCCTAGACAGATCTCGAAGGTATTGTAAGGACAATTTGTCGGAGTACCTGTGCATGTATATGCCAGCTGTGGTCAGTAGTGGTAGCTCCGTTAGAATTTTATATCTTAGGGAATCTTTTGATTCCTAGGCAGATCTCGAAGGTTCGGTAAGGATGGTTTGTCAGAGTACCACGTGGTAGCTCCGTTAGGATTTCATATCCTAGGGAATCTTATGATTCCTGGGCAGATCCCTAGGGTTTGTCAGAGTACCACAAAATGTTGTTGTTACACCTGCCTCATTCTGTTTCCATATGATGATAATGATGTTATCTCAACCTCGTGCCAATGATGTTGTTGTTCCAGCCTCGTGTTGTTGTTGATGTTGTTTTTCCAGCCTTGTATTGTTGATGATGTTGTTGTTTAAGCCTCATGATGTTGTTGATGATGATGTATCAACCTTGTGTTGTTGTTTTATAATGTTATACTAACCTCATGCTATTAATGATGGTGTTGGTGTTGTTGCCTTAGCGTTATGATAATTGATGTTGATGCTACTCCAACTCCATGCTGTGAAAGATGATGTTATTGATGATGAGAAAAAATTTCGATGATTTATAGATATGCCAATCAATGTTCCAGATGTTGATGATGTTGTTGCCCTCTCTTTTTCCTAATGATGTTGTAGAATACCCTTCTTGTTAAGGGGGAGTGTTGAAATATTGTAACTGCAAAGAATATTCTAATTATAATTGAGTTATTATCATATAGATCAATCCCCTTTTGTGGATTGATCATGTCGGGACTTATGTATGACGAAATCCGCTTTTGTGGATTGGTCAAACCCTGATCAAATGATGCTAATTGAGAAGTCGACCCCTAGGGCTAATTAAAGTGGTTTTAGCCACTAGTTGGAGAAGTCGGCCCTATTTGATGAAAAGAAACATCCCTAGTGCTCCTCAACTAGTATAAATAAGAGAGGTTAGCGCCTCATTCATTCACTCACTCGAGTCACTCATCTAGTGCGCAAGTTTGATGGAAGTTGCGGTTAGAAGAAGGAGAAGAGAGAGGCACATTGCTTAATCTTGGATATTCTCTAGTGTTTGGTATTTTATCTTGACATTGTATTGGCAATCTATTTTAAGGAAGTTTTTGTTGGGTTTTCTCCCCCATGAGGGTTTCCCAGGATAAAATGTTATGTACCTTGTGATTGTGTTTCTCTCAGTGATCCTGGTTATGCTATTATTGTCTAGTAAATTGAAAAGAACTTAATAACAACTCTAAATTTAACAGTTCAGCTACTACCCAATATTCCATACCTCGGCAACAGGATGGATTAGTTTTCATTTTAAATGTAGAAATAATCTAGAGGAGATATTTAACAGAGTATGGGGATGGGGTCCGTCCGGGTTGATTTTAAAGGAGTGGCATATCTCTTTTGACCCACTGAGAGAATCCCAGATGCCAACAAAAAATTGGACCATATTACCCAACCTTCCTTTGGTTTTCTAGAACGAATCAATGTTTAAATCTATATGAAATAATAATGGATCGTTTTTTAGCAACGAACCTGGGTGGAAGATGAAGGCAGATAGACGATGGGTGTGGGTGAAAATATTAGTGGATCTAAAAGAAGGCTTGGCATACGAAATCGATTTGCTATGGGGTGACTTCAAATGGGTACAAAAAATAGATTATTTGTGGGTTCCCTTTAGATGTTATGGATGCCACCATATAGGTCACGTACAAGTTGAATGTCGAAGGGATCTAATGCACTTCCCTCGTTTTTAGAAATTTTGGAAATGAAAAATCGCCAACAGAAGCCTCATACGACATCAAGGGGTCGTTAGCAGCTGAAGAAGTTGGCTCAAGGTCATAGAAAAAAAGTAATACCTCTCTGGTCTCTTCATCAAAAAAATCAAAAGCAAGCCCAATTTCTGGTAAGTCTCTATCTTTGGTCGATTCTGTGAATGAAATTTTGGAAATTAGGTTTCCCAAAATCTTATCGGAGCCCTCCTCCTCCCCTAAACTGGTTGTCCTTGAGTCATGTTATGACCCAACAGGGGCATATATATGGCTAAATGTATATGATATGACCCCAATGGGGGGCATATATGGGCCTAAATGTACATGCAATGTGTAAATACATATGTAATTGGGTCGGCTTAGTGATAAAGGGGCCTCATGTGCAAGTGTGAATAACTATATATAAGAGAGCATGTATTCATTATTAACATGTGAATTGTTAAGTATGAATGGTATTTGGTTATTTGGAGGGGGTTCCCCTATTCTTTAAGGA
>SNQJ01S0000839.1:757998-769576 GCA_010110895.2 Picea sitchensis | reverse complement strand
AATTCTCTTCCTTTAACAACACTGGTGTGTACATATATATGAGACATGTTATCTCCTCTTATGTTCTACAAAGTTTTATCTCTCACCCCTTACTTTCTTCATTACAATTTTTTTGTATAGGTTATATATCCTCATCATATTTTGTTAAAGGCTTAAAATATTTATCATGCAGGGTCAAAATAATGTTATGTTGTTAGGAATGAGAGATATTTAGTCTTGTAAGAGAGGATAGGAGGAGTTATGCACATGTTTATAATGACTGTCTCATGACATCATTTAATTTTAAAACTTTCCACGAAAGAGTTGATACAATTCTTTGGGTCTCAATCCAAAATAGAAAGGGTTGAATGATGTATAAATCCTAATCATATGTCATGTCATAACTAATGTTTCATAATTACCAGAGTTTGAAAAATGTTTTTAGAGTCAATTCCATCCAAAAAATGCCAAATGATAGCTTTTTCAGGGCGCTACAGGAACTTCCACCTGTCCCTAATTTTCATCATTACAAGTATTGTTGGAGGATTTTGAAGACGTGGATCGTCCTACTTCGCAAAATAAAAGTTCAAGGTCGTTATCAAGTACGCAACCAACATCATAGCATGCAGAGGTGGTGGTACTTTCACTTTCCTGTATCTATCATCCGAGATGTCACGCAGATGGGGTTTTAAGAACAATTTTTAATTAACTTGGCAGTATTATTTGCTACTCCATTTTCACATTGCAACTAGTTGATTCAAATTTCCTCCATATAGCCAACATATCCCATATCTATCTACACATAGATGACATATCCCACTTCTTTAGCAAGTAATCTAGTCTCTTGTTCGTGACAATAGATATGGGTAAAAGTGGACATGTAAACAGAAAGGAACCCAAAGGACTTGAACTTATGGAGCCATATGAAAACCTAAGACATGTCTTCGACCTAGTCGGTTGGTATATGTATTGTACTAAATTAGATGGTTACCACTATGATGTAGCTCAGGCATTCACTTAAGGATTTGATGGACAGAGGGTTTGGATTGTTAATCTGATAATACATGTTACATAGGAGTCAATAGCAACAACATGTAATCTCCCTTTTGATGTTGAAAAATGGTTCAAGAACAAGTTAATCACGGGTGGGGATGTCAATCAATTTCTCAAACCAGAGCATAGAGATCCAAACTGAGCTAAGGGTATTCCTAAGGATTGGATAGTTGATGAATAGTTGGAGGCTTTGCAAATGATAAAACGCTATATCACATGTGAAAGACGTTACACTACTGTGTTCCTATTTCATCTTTGATCTCTCCTTCACTTGTCTGGAATTAAAAGGATGAGCTTGTCATACTATTTCTTGAGGGACCTGAATAAAATGGATATGAAAATCCAAGTGAATCCCAAGACTTCCCCGCATGGTATCTATCACCAAGGGTTAATCAAGATACTCATTAAGGCAGAGTTGGAGAAAATATAGAGGACATGGGATCAATTCTTTATCCATTCAGGGTTTGAACCAGAAGTTCATTTGCTTGCCAAATAGTTGCCTGACAAGCCAACGCAAGGAGCATCATCAAGAACAATTCAACATGTTGTTTCAAGGAAGAAAAAAAGGAAAATTAGTTTGAATATTTCATATGAACAAGTTGAGGCTACTCCAACCAGTCTGCAAATAGGTGAATGATCTTCTCATGTGTTGGGTGGAGGTAGGCATCCTTTCCCATATGCACAAAAGGTTTATATTATAAGAAGTAAAATATTAGCAGAACCTATGATGTTGAATGAGATTCAATAAACTAAGACAGTAGAGGTACATTCAAGCCATGTACTACCTAAAGAACCTACTCCAAAGATTGTTCCTCTTAGTTCAAGTTCTTCTTAATATGATGCTTATAGATATAAAGTTGTGGTAAGGAAAAGAAGTACTAGGCCACAAAACCAGTTTAAATTGAAATCTAGAGCCATGTATGACCCTGCAATCAAAGATAAGGTTATAGTAATCGATGAGGAACCCACAAACATTAAGGTGGATCCATCAACAAGCAAGAAGGTTTCTACAACCCGATTTGAAAAGAAGAAACCTAAGAAGGATGATCTAGAAGCAAACAAAAAGGTTCCTACATAAAAAGAAAGAGTTTATGCAATACAACAGAGGAAACAAAGTAAATAGAGCAAGAAGGGCCCAAAACCTATACCAGATCTGAAGATGATAAGCCAAAGAAAATGACAACTCATTCTCAAACAAAGTAAACAAGAAAAAATAGTTTGGATATGTTAGCTGAGGCAGTTAAATCTATCTTCCAGGGAAAATTTTCAATTTGAGAGCTTAAATCTCTATGCAAATCCTTTTTTTTTTACTAAAGTTGATTGATGCTTGAAAAAAAACATGTTTGTTTTCATGCACTTAAGGTTTTATCTCCCTATGGATAATGTTGGTTGTAACCTGGGCAAGAAAAATGCATTAAGTATGTTAAAATTTGGTTTTAATATGGCGCTGCATGAAGTTCCCGCATATCTCCACACATGAAAAATATTGGCGCTACAGGAACATCTGTAGCAGCCAATTTTGCAATAAAAGACATAGAGTTGCATTTTTGTGATGGGGAAAGGTAGAGGATGAGGTAAATGCTTTATGAAATCAGGAGAAGGAGTAAGATGTCCCTTTTTTAAGTTGATCTACAGCCTATTTTTGATGGATGACAATTCAAATCAATTATATGTTTCAATTTATCAAATTATTGGATCAGATGGATCACAGAGGATCAGGTGGATCTAGGAAGACTAGGTGAAGGATGCAGCATACCAGCCTGTGTAATCAATTCAACCAAGGACCTATCTCTATGCAAGGTTGTTACCTAGATTATAGAATCTAAATTGTAACTGTTTTCCATTTATACATATCAATAGATATAGGCAAAATTCTCCCTCGGGTCCTGTAGGAGTTAGTTTTGAGATATCCTCGAATATTAGATTGATCATAAATGTATGAAACTAATGTAAAACTCTATATATTTCATGAAGTAGAGGAAGAAAAGGAGGGGGGTTCGATCCTTGTTTTGGCTTGATAATTTTATATCTAAAGACTATTTTGATTCATCTTGCCTATGTAAAGACTTCAGTTGATTATAAATCTAGTGGTTAGTTTATGTGTTCTTCATTTGTTTATCATTTTCCTTATGTCTTCTGAAACACTATGTTGATGTTATATGATTGTATGACAAATTCTTATGTGTTGAAAAGGTTTCTTTAAGGGATTTTCAGGAATCTTTGCCACATTGGTGTTTCTTTTCCTTAAATATTATTTGGAATGGATTTCTAGATAAAGGTTTATTTTGTTGTTGCTTAAATACATTAAGGAACAAGTTTTTTTATTAGTGTAATTATCATTTTTGTCTTTCCTTTCTCCCAATCACATCATCCAAAACTTTAAACCACTAATCATTAGTTTTATTTACCTGACTTGTTGCACCTAGGAAAGTGATCTTAATAGATCAGACCATTATTTCCTTTCAAACCAAGCAATAACCTATACATCTCTAAAACCCTTATTGAAAATTTTGAAACAAGGTATACCAAGCTTGACTCAATAGTTGACTTGAGTTGAATTCTAGCACTAACATCTTTTGGCGTCATTGTCGGGGACGAAGTTGAAAATTTTCCCTAGGAGAACGACATTGATTTAATACAACTTTAGATAGTGAACTAAAGCTGGACACGCACAGACTGCCATAATATTTCACTTGGCGACACCACAATCTAAGAGTCCACTGGAGGAAAAATCCTGCTAACAGAAAAATGAAAGCACAAAAGCGAAAAACTAGGTATCAGCTCCTTAGCTTTTTCCATGAAATTTTATTCTTCTTCATCAACTCATTCATGTCTTTCCCTTTGCATGTAAAGAGGATCATCCTATGTTTTGTTTATTCAGATGATTGTAAGCCTACAAATGCATATTCTTCACTGAGTAATGTAGATTTGTCCTCTTCATACACCATTGACCTTGATTTAATCCCATCATGTGAACCTATTGATAAAGTTGAGGTCTATGTTTCAATTTCTCCTGAAGTTGACTCATATTGTAAATTTGTGGATTACGAAGTTGATATACCTTTTGAGGTCCCTGTTGAACCTTGCAATCATCCATTTGACCTTTGTGTGCAGCCTACTGAAGCTCAATTAAGAATCAGAGAATTTTTTAAACCTCTCAAGCTGCCTCCTATCCTAAATGCTTACCCTCCCATGTTTTTTGAATACCTTCCTGTGTTCAAAGGAGATGATCATATTGCAGCTAAAAAGCACATGGAAGCTTTTGAGGATTTCGTTGATAATTTTGAAATCATGCATGAGGATGTTACCTTAAGGTTATTTTTCAAATCTTTGGCTGGGGATGCTACTTTGTGGTTTAAAAATCTGAAGGATTTTTCTATTTGTTCATGAACTGATTTTCATCATGTATTCCTGAGATATTGGGGTGAAAAAAAATCTGTTGATCAGTATATATCTAATTTTTATGCCCTGAAGAAGAGAAGAAATGAGACTGTCGCTCAGTTCAACTAGAGATTCCACAGCTTCTATCTTAGCATGCATGATTGCATTCGACCATTTGAAGTTGCTTCCAAGCTATTTTATATTACAACTCACCATCATCATGTTTTGGTTTTATTCCCCATAGAGAGAAAGTCTTCATCTTTAGAGCAAGTGTATATAGATGTAGAGGAGATTGAAAACAACCTTCGAGTTTGTGGAAAGATCTCAGATCAATTATGGGTTGAATATTTGCATGTGCATGGACCAAGGGATGTTTATGAACAGAAATTAGATTTGGGACAACTTTATGCATCATTTTTAGATTTCAATTCTTTTTCAGGTCTTGAAATTGTCAAATATGATTTTTGTATTGTTGAGAATGTGGATGCACTTGCTCATAAATTATATCAGCAATATGAATTTACAAATAAGGTTGACAATTTTTCTAGTTATGAGCCAAGAGTTGATTGTGATCAAAAAGGTCATTTTGCAGATGATGATTTGCCTTGTAGAAAGTTTTTAGCTGATCATAGTAGGAATCTTTTTAATCCTACTATTAAATTGTCACATGATCATTTTGTAAAAGAAGAAGTAGTTGCTCCCAAACCCTTGTCCATTCATACTGCAAATCAACAACCCTTTTTTTTTATGATAGCATGCAAGATTATATGTTATTGAATTTTGGTGAAGAGATTTCACTGTAGGAAGACAACCAACAAGCAGATGACAGGGAGAAGATTTATGTATCACCATAAACTATGAAGGAGCAGCGTAATCCTCTTATTCAGTTAGATTTATGCTATATCATTCATGATCCTATAGCCATATACATGGAGTCTTTGTGTTTGAAAGTTTTCAATATTGGAGATTTCTCCAAGCTAGTAGGTTGTAGCTATAAGCATCAACTGCTCATCAATTTTTTGTTGCATTTGTTGCTCCTTTTATGGGTTTACTTAGAGAGTAGTTTGCAAAAAATTATATTCACCAATCAGATACTTACTTTGTTGCACTGGAAGCATGACTTCACTTGAGCAAATTGGAGAGTTGGTTAGACTAGGGTAGTGTATATAATAATCTCACTTATCGAGCATTTGGATTGCATCAGTATGTTTGTTTTCAACAGTTCTTTCAGTTTACCTGAATAAGTTGCAGAATTGGAGGTATGGTAGTGGATGGTTGCACAGTTTTGGAAGGAGGTGAATGACTCCATAGCCCAATGGATAAGAACAAGTCTACTCAAAGTTCTTGGAGTTTCATAAGGAGAACTCCATCCCACGTGGAGCCATTGTTATCACCTCTTATGTTCTACAAAATTTTATCTCTCACCCCTTACTTTCTTCATTACAAATTTGTTGTATAGGTTATAAATCCTCATCATATTTTGTTAAAGGTTTAAAATATTTATAATGGGGGGTAAAAATAAGGTTATGTTGTTAGGAATGAGAGATATTTAGTCTTGTATGAGGGGATAGGAGGAGTTATGCACATGTTTACAATGACTGTCACGTGACATCATTTAGTTTTAAATCTTTCCACAAAAGAGTTGATATGATTATTTGGGTCTCAATCCAAAATAGAAAGGGTTGAATGATGTATAAATCGTAATCATATGTTATGTCATAACTAATGTTTCATAATTACTAGAGTTTGAAAATTGTTTTTCAAGTCAATTCCATCCAAAAAATGCCAAAGGACATCTTTTTCAGGGCACTACAAGAACTTCCAATTCTACCTGATTTTCACCATTACGAGAATTGTTGGAGGATTTTGAAGATGTGGATCGTCCTACCTGGAAGAATAAAAATTCAAGGCAGTTATCAAGTACGCACTCAACATCATAGCATGTAGAGGTGGCAGTACTTTCACTTGCATGTATCTATCATCTGAGATGTCGCGCAGATGGAGTTTTAAAAACAGTTTTTAATTAACCTAGTGGTACTATTCGCTACTCCATTTTCACATTGCAGCTAGTTGATTCAAATTTCCTCCATATATCCAGCAAATCCTGTATCTATCTCCACATAGCTGGCATATCCCACTTATTCAACAAGTAATCCAGTCTCCTAGTTGTGACAACAGTTATGGGTAAAAGTGGACATGTAAACATAAAGGAACCCAAAGGACATGAACTTATGGAGGCATATAAAAATGTCAGACGTGTCTTCGACCTAGCTGGTTGGTATATGTAATGTACTAAATTAGATGGTTACCACTATGACGTAGCTCATGCATTCGCTGAAGGATTTTATGGATAGAAGGTTTGGATTGCTAATCTGGTAATACAGGTTACAAAGGAGTCAATAGCAACAACATGTAATTTCCCTTTTGATGGTGAAAAATGGTTCAAGAACAAGTTAGTCACAAGTGGGGATGTCAATCAATTTATGAAACCAGAGCATGGAGACACAAACTGGGCTAAGGGTATTCCTAAGGATTGGATAGTTGATGAACAGTTGGAGGCGTTGCAAATGCTAAAACGTTATATCACATGTGAAGGACGTTACACTACTGTGTTCTTGTTTCATCTTCGATTTCTCGTTCACTTATCTGGAATTAAAAGGATGAGGTTGCCATACTATTTCTTGAGGGACTTGAATAAAATGGCTATGAAAATCCAAGTGAATCCCAAGACTCCCCCGCATAGTATCTATCACCAAGGGTTAATCAAGATACTCATTAAGGCAGAGCTGGAGAAAAGTTAGAGGACATGAGATCAATTCTTGATCTAGTCAGGGTTTGAACCAAAAGTTCATCCACTTGCCAAAAAGTTGTTTGACAAATTTGTTGAGCCAATGCAAGGAGCATCATCAAGGACAAGTCAACCTATTGTTTTGAGGAAGAATAAAAGGAAAACCAGTTTGAATATTTCAGATGAACAAGTTGAGGCTACTCCAACCAGTCTGCAAACAGGTGAAGGATCTTCTCATGTGTTGGGTGGAGGTAGGCATCCTTTCCCATATGCACAGAAGGTTTATATTAGAATAATTAAAAGATACATTCAAGCACTGTACTACCTAAAGAACCTACTCCAAAGATTGTTCCTCCTAGTTCAAGTTATTTTGAAGATGATTCTTGTAGATATAAATTTCTGGTAAGGAAAATAAGTACTAGGCCACAAAACAAGTTCAGATTGAAATCTAAAGCCATGTATGACCCTGCAATCAAAGATAAGGTTATAGTAATCGATGAGGAACCCACAAACCCTAAGATGGATCCATCAACAAGCAAGAAGGTTTCTACAACTAGATTTGAAAAGAAGAAACCCAAGAAGGATGATCTAGCAGCAAACAAAAAGGTTCCTACAGAAAAAGAAAGAGTTTCTGCAATACAACAGAGGAAACAAAGTAAATAGAGCAAGAAGGGCCACAAACCTATGACCAGATCTGAAGATGACAAGCCAAAGAAAATGACAACTCATTCTCAAACAAAGCAAACAAGAAGAAACAGTTTGGATCCATTGGTTGAGGCAGCTAAATCTGTCTTCCAGGGAGAAATTTCAATTTGAGAGCTTAAATCTCTATGCAAATCCTATTTTTTTTACTAAAGTTGATTGATGCTTCAAGAAAACCTTTTTGTTTTCATGCACTTAAGGTTTTATCTCCCTATGGATAATGTTGGTTGTAACCTGGGCAAGAAAAATGCATTAAGTATGTTAAAATATGGTTTTAATATGGCGCTACAGGAAGTTCCCGTAGATCTCCACACAGGAAAAATATTGGCGATACAGGAACACCTGTAGCAGCTGATTTTGCAGTAAAAGACACAGAGTTGCATCTTTGTGATGGGGAAAGGCAGAGGATGAGGTAAATGCTTTAAGAAATCGGGAGAGGGAGTAAAATATGCCTTTTTTAAGTTGATCTATAGCCTATTTTTTATCGATGACAATGCAAATCATTTATTTGCTTCGAGTTGTCAAAGTATTGGATCACATAATCAGATGGATCACAGAGGATCGGGTGGATCTCAGAAGACTAGGTGAAGGATGCAGTGTACTGGCCAGTGTAGTCAAGTCAACCAAGTACCTATCTCTATGCAAGGTTGTTTCCTAGATTATAGGATCTAAATTTTAATTGTTTTCCATTTCTATATATCAATAGATATGGGCAAAATTTGCCCTCAGGGCCTATAGGAGTTAGTTTTGAGATATCCTTGAATATCAGATTGATCATAAATGTATGAAAATGATATAAAACTCTATATATTTCATGAATTGGAGGAAGAAAAGGAGGGGGGTTTGATCCATGTTTTGGCTTGATAATTTTATATCTAAAGACTATTTTGATTCATCTTGCCTATGTAAAGACTTCAACTACTTATAAAGCTAGTGGTTAGTTTATGTGTTCTTCCTTTGTTTATCATTTTCCTTATGTCTTCTGAAACACTCTGTTGATGTTATATGATTGTATGACAAATGCTTATGTGCTAAAAAGGTTTCTTTAAGGGGTTTTCAGGAATCTTTCCCACATTGTTGTTTCTTTTCCTTAAATCTGAGTTGGAGTAGATTTCTAGATAAAGGTTTATTCTACTGCTGCATAAATACATTAAGGAACAAGTTTGTTTATTAATGCAATTATCAGTTTTGTCTTTCCTTTCTCTCAATCACATCATCCAAAACTTTAAACCACTAATCATTAGTTTTATTTACCTGACTTGTTGCACCTAGGGAAGTGATCTTAATATATCATACCATTATTTCCTTTAAAACCAAGAAAGAATCTATCCATCTCTAAAACCCTTATTGAACATTTTTAAACAAGGTGTGCTAGGCTTGACTCAATATCAGTCTTGAGTTGACTTCTAGCGCTAACAAGACACACCAGAGGTCGTGCTTAATGTGAATTTAACACAGTATGCACCGCTTCAGGGTGAGTCGAAGCAATTAGGCGCACCATGCGAAATTAGGAAAAAATAAATAAAAAATGTCAAATTTCAAGCTAAATTCAAATTTTAATTGGATGAAAATGCAAATATGAAGGTAAGAAACAATTTACATGGCCTCTTATGTCCCAAGGAGGCATGGTTTCACCATTGTGAGGAAATGAAACTTCGTGGTAATTCCCAAAAATTGGAAATGTGTGGAATATACCAATGGAGCTATCTAAGTTGTTCTAGAGCACCAGAAACATGGCATATTTGGGGGGGTGAGCACCGGTGCTTGCTTGAGAGTTTGGAAGCACGGGATGCACTATAACAATGAAAATCGGTTTGTAAATTTTTTTATTTACCCTATTGTGGTGTGCCTGATGACAGAGAGGTGCATCGGTGTGTAATGTTCAATGACACCAGTGTGTGTATTTTTTATTATAAAGTATGATGGTGCTTTTGAACATTGACGCGCCGGTGATTTATTGTTCATGTACGTGTCGATGTGTATCTACCTTAAAGGTACACCGATAAAAAAAACCTTCGACCGCCCGCTTCCACTATAAACAAAGAAGGGATAGATTCTTTGGGAAGATTTCGTAAAAACCTCCGCAAGAAGGTGTTCTCCTTATAGTGATTTGAAATGATTGACCTTGGTTTGTTGCATTTCTTTCCAGGCATCCAAGTTTTGAAAATGGATGATGGTATCTTTCTTTATCAACCTAAATATGTGTTAAAATCTATTATAGAGATTTAAATTGAAAGACATAAACTGTGTGCCACACCTTACTAGTCGAGAGTGGCATTGACCAAAGAGTGTGAGTTCTTTGAAAGTCAATGCTACTCTCTACTTAGCTTGTTGGTAGCCTTATTTAGTTAACTCATAATTGACATGATATTTCCTTTGTTGTTAGTGTGGTCTTTGGTTTCATGCAAGATCCTAAGGAGAGCCACTTAAACGTTGCAAAGAGGCTTGTTCACTATATCAAGGGTACATATAAACTTGGTACAAAGTATTGTAATGAGAATATGAACCAGTTGGTTAGTTATAAGAATCTAAGGGTTGTAGATGGATATGATAGGAAGTCAACTTTGATCTATGTGTTTTATATTAGATCTAGACCCATAATATCGTCTTGTAAAAAGTGGAAGGTGGTCTTTATTTCAACCATCGAAACTAAATATAGAGGTGAAATTAATGTTGGCATAGAGGTAGTGTGGATTCATAACCTAGTGGGTGAGCCCGAATTTCCCTTTGAGGAGTTGACTATAGTGTATTGCTACAATTAATGTGCAACATAGATAGTTAAAACCCTATTTCTCATAGTGAGATGGAGCATGTGGAGTTTCATGTTCATTATGTGAGACTGCTGGCACAAGAAACTATTGTCTCTTTTTTATTGTAGGATAGATACGTAAATCACTGATGTCTTTATGAAGCCATTAACATAAGCTAAGTTTGTAAATACTTAGACTATTCTTGGGCTTCATAAAGCTAGAATTATTGGGGGGTGTACAGAGGTAATTTTACCTCTTGAATCTCTAGAGAGTCGAACTAATGGGGGGGTGTTCGAACAACAAGTTGATGCCACCTCTATATGTTTTGGAGACAAACAATCGATAGTCAAAAGTTGACTTGGGAATCAACTATATAGGTTGACTAGGTAGTCAAGCTAACCAAAGGTGGTCCCAACTCAGATGATTGGTGTGCAAGTTGAGGTAGAAAAATAGGGAATCTAGGCACACCTAAGGTGATCAAAGTTGAATAGATATTCCTCGTTCTAAGGGATTTAGTTATATTTTGGGCTATATATAGATGATTGTTGAGATAAAAAATAGAATTGAAGATCTAATGGAACCAACTAACAAACCCTAAATCACCAAAACAATAAGCACAAAAGAAATGTCATGGCATAAAAAGAGAGCATAAGAGATAGGTTCACATAGGCTAAAGAATATAACAATTTCTTCAATTGAGATATTAAAAATGAGGCATGAGTATTGTATTTATACACAACTCGTGAGATGGGGCATATCCCTCCATGAATGTTTATGGGCCCACACAAATGCTTAGGTTGACCTTAGTCACCTAAAGTAATGTATAATAATGTTAACTAGGTTGGTTCTTAAGACATGACTTAGTGATACAATTAATGAGGGTGCTCAGCCATAAATGGTCAAATGTGAATATTATCATCATAAT
>SNQJ01S0000839.1:697834-724595 GCA_010110895.2 Picea sitchensis | reverse complement strand
GGATTACAAAATGGCCAAATGCGGTTGAATAAACTGACAATACTCGACTAGATCAACATACAAAGGATCTTAGCCGGAATACAAATAAGCAACTACGACTGAATTAAATAACAACACTCGGCTAGATCAAAAGACAAAAGGATCTTAGCCGGAATACAAATAAGAAACTAAAAGATAATACCCAGAATATGGGAGCACTGCGGAATCAATTAAGAATGATGGAAGACCTGGATGATCTTCCCGGTGACTAGGGTGTGTCTTTCAACACCGAAATCAGCCAACTGGTGTCTTCCTCCTGGAATACACAGAACTATCTCTCCCGAGATGCGCCTCTTCTCCTCAATGACAAGTCATAATCTGCATAATGATGAATTAGGTTGCTGACCCCTCCTTTATAGCTTTCCAAAACCCTAAATCATGTTGAAACCCTAATTCACTGTTGACTTCCAAAACCCTAAATCACTGTTGACTTCTATTTTTAGCTCATAATGACTTAAAAGCGCTTTTAACCCTTTTTAGCTCAATGTCACTTTCTGAATATAACACCTGTGACTGGGGTGACCTCTAGTAACCTTGTTTACCCCTCTTTGGCCCTGGCTATAGTCTAACGGGGCGGTTTAGACCATTAAGACTCCTCTCTGGAGCTCCTATTTGGAAAGGGACATTACACTTGCAACCTTTCGATAATTCTTTTGTGGCGGTGTATCTGGATGACATCCTCGTCTACAACAAGACTTGGGCAGAACACTTGCAACATATTCAATAGGTTCTGCACAGTCTGCGGCAACACAAGCTATATGTCAACTTGGAAAAATGCTCCTTCGACATGGACATGGTCCAGTACCTAGGATACATTGTTGATGCACATGGTGTGCATGTTGATCCAAATAAGATCTGAGTCATCCATGAATGGCCAGCCCCAACCACTCTCACTGAGATTAAGATCTTCTTAGGCCTTTCCAATTTCTATTGAAGGTTCGTGTTGGGATTCCCTCATATGGCATGGGCCCTCAATGAAATAACCAGAGGTCGTGTTAAGGAAAAATTTGTGTGGGGCCTGTCCCAACAGAAAGCGTTCGATGATCTGAAGCAACGCTTGTGCTCCTCCCCAATGCTTTCACTACTTGACATACAACAACCCTTTGAGATCGAGACAGATGCTTCAGACTTTGTTGTGGGCACAATCATCACTCAGCACGACCACCCCGTGGCCTATAATAATGAGACACCATCTGATGTCGTCCATAAGTACCCTACTTACGACAAAGAAATGTACTCCATTATGCAGTCCTGCTGCCAATGGTGACATTACATTTTCGGGAAGGAGTCAATCATCCATACTGATCATAAGCCACTGCAGTTCATGCAGACACAAGGAAAATTGCAAAATGATCGCCATCAGAAGTGGTCCACATATTTGTTGTAGTTCCACCTCAACATCAAGTATAAAACATGAAGTACCAACCGAGTCGTTGATTGACTCAACCGACCTCCAGTCGCGAAAATCACCACAGTGCTCAATTCTTGCGACCACGAGACCTCCGGATGGCCCCACCTCTTTGAGACAGATCCTGACTTCGCCAACACATACCAGATGTTGGTCGCAAACACAATTGTCACCAATGTCCATCTTCAGGATGGGTTGTTGTGCCATCTGGGCCATCTATGCGTTCCATCAAGCGAGCGCGCAAAGATGATTTGGGAAGCCCACTACAGTCGAGTGACATGATATTTCGGCTTGGAAAATACAGTGGCAGTGTTGCAGCGACATTTCTACTGGCCGAAACTTCGACAGGATGTCAACAAGTATATCCGGTCTTGCACTACATGCGCTATTACCAAACCGACCATTAAGAAACAAGGCTTGTACACTCCTCTACTTACCCCTGACATGCCCTAAGAATCCATCTCAATGGACTACATGTCGGGCCTTTCGTCCACCAAGCGGGGAAATGACTGTGTTTTTTGTGGTTGTTGATCGCTTTTCCAAGATTGGCGATTCTGACCCCCTGCAAGAAGAGCATCACAGTGGGGGCCACTGCCAAGATCTTCTTTGAACGAGTGTGGGTACACTTTGAGATCCCACAAACCATTATCTCATATCGGGATAACTTGTTCCTTAGCAGATTCTGGTTGAGCCTCTGGTCACTACTGGACACCAAGCTCACCAAGTCCACTGCCTTCCACCCCCAGACGGATGGCCAAACTGAGGTTGTCAACCGGATGATCGTGCACATATTGTGCATGTACAATTCTTAGCACCCCCTCACCTAGGATGAGAATCTTCCCTATGTTCAACACAACTACAATATATCCATACATAGCTCAACCGACCACAACCCCTTTCAGGTGGGGTTGGGATTTCAACCATTGGGTCCCATGGATGTTGCACTACCCCTTGCGTCCACCCAAGCAGACTCTTCACATGCTCCAACTAGAGATGACAAAGGCACCTGGTTCATTGAGCGGATCTAGCACATCCGCCAACATGTTTAGAATATTTACAGAAGTCCAATTCCGAGTACAAGCAGTGCCATGATCAACACCGGGTGCCACACCAGTTTCAGGTGGGAGACAAAGTTTGGTTGCACTTATAGAAAGAACGCCTTACAGGGCCTCATTGGAAGCTTCGTCCACTTTGTTATGGACCCTATATCATAACCAAACTGTGGGTGACAATGATTTTGAGCTCAACCTTCCCCCATTCCTTGGCTTGCACCCAATATTCAATGTGGACCTCCATCGGCCTTATTTTCCACCATTATTGGACACCTCGAAGATAGCAGAACAATTGACACCAACAGAGCTCAACCCTGATTGCATGGAACAAACATCCATTGATCATATCGTGGACACACAGGTCAAGGGCACTCACCAATAGAGGATCTATCTTTATCGGGTTGTCAAAGCAGGGCAACTCCTGCACCAAGGCAAGTGGCTCACCCGGGGCCAAATTCAACAGAAATTTCCTCATCTTATGGGGGCACTCAACTCAATGGAGACCATTGATTCCTAAGGGGAGAGGATTGATCCAGGAGGATCTCGGTGGCCAACCACCTTGCCCAACTGGCTCAAAACAATTTTTTGGCAACTTATTATTTTTAGCAGTTTTTCGGTTTCTAAACTTCTAGGGCCATTTTGAGGGCTTAAACGATGTTTTTTTTCATGATCATGCACCTCAATGATAATCAAAGGCTCTCAATGAGCCCCTTAAATGAAGCTCCTCGTCAATACCTTTCCGACGAGTTATCGTGCGCCCTAAACAAAGATCGTATGCAAAAGTTACGACCCCGAGAAGTTGATGTACTAACTTACCCCAACAGGGCCCACATGACTTTTGGCGCTTCATCTCCTAGGGTTAGGTTTTTGGATGTCTAGGGTTTTGGTATTCATGTTTATTGTAAAAAAGGCCTTCAGAGCCTCGCTATACTCATCTTCTTATGAATGAGCGTAGCCGTCACATCTCTTCTCAGAGATAAGTTGTCACCATTCTAGCAAGCTTGTTTTCAGTCTGCATTTTATAGTTTTCAACATATTTCTTATTTAATAGAAACCAAGTTTTACTATATCTCTATTATTGTTCACTGTGTCTCTGTGTTAATATTATAAATTTGTGGCTTCATTTCGTTCCGCTCATAAATCTGGATCAATACGACTTGAGAAACACCTCCAGAACAATTGAACAAGAGTCTGACCCAAACACTGCCAGCTATGTACAAAGATCTGGAGCTATAATGACCCGTCCCGTCCCACCTTGAACCCATTCAAGACCATGATTGCAGCGTCAGACAAATGAATCGATCGCAAGCAGAGTAATCCCATACCAAGTCAAAAGAGAGCGTGGGAATTGGATAACCAAGGAGCCCGAACAAGGGGAGTTATAATAAGTTGACGGGGGTGTGTCGAATGCATGAATTCATTGAGGCAAGAGGCTGCCACATGGAAAATTGATAAACAAAATAATAATTGGTGGGGGCGGGGGGGCATTAGGGGATGGGCTTAAAGGAATAATAACAATTAATTAACAAATCCCCCANGGGGGTGTGTCGAATGCATGAATTCATTGAGGCAAGAGGCTGCCACATGGAAAATTGATAAACAAAATAATAATTGGTGGGGGCGGGGGGGCATTAGGGGATGGGCTTAAAGGAATAATAACAATTAATTAACAAATCCCCCATTTTTCCTTTGATTGCTTGATTAGCTTGTTGATAAACTAATGAGTTATTCTAATGAAAGATATAAAGGAATTCCACCTGTGGAATGGCCTGCAAAGCCATTCGAATTCATTGGAACATGGAATGCAACTGAGCATCACGTGGTATTGAACCCAATTTGAGATGACGGGATTATGAACATTTCGGGCTTCGGCTAAAGAGATCCCTTGAAGCAGGGTGTAAGCTTCTGCTTGGTTGTTAGTAGCCCGACCAAGGCTCCAAGAAAAGGTAAGCTCTAAGATTCCTCTAGGGCCGAAGAGAACCCCACCCGCTCCCGCCACCCCAAAAAATCAAGTAATTTCATTAAAGATAACAAAATTACAAAAGTAGATTCTGAGAGGTATTTTAGACCGCTCTTAAATGTCTTATATAGAGTGACCATATAACCTTCCTCAAATAATACCTTTTGTAAATAAGTATGTTCAACTGATATCTGTCTTGCGTATGAGCAGTTTTGTGGACAGTGATGCCCCCATAAAAAACATCTAAAACTAAAACACTTCCTATGTTTTATATAAAGATACAAAAAAACACGTTACCCCAAAACACTAAAAAAAGTACAAGTTTTCAGATTAGTTACAACCAAATCATTCATCCAATATCTCTGATATAGTGAAGAAATTAAATCCAGGAATCATGAAGATGAGAGGTAAAGTGTTCTTGATTGGACTCAAAGACTTCTCAAGCTCTTTCTTACAGCTCCAGTTCTTCTTTGAACAACCCGTCAGCTTCAATGTTTTTGCTCTGATAGACATTTGCAAAGGAAATGCGAGAGAAAACAAATTACATATTCTTGATGTATGAAATAATGACCAAAATAAGAAATTCCTCAATGTGAAGTCTCCTTTCATCCATTGTATAACTGATAGGGAGTCACCCATAATTTATAGTGGAACTTCTTTTTCAAGAATTAGAACAAGAATAACGTGAGTGCGAAGAATTTGCTAACTTTAACTTATTAACAACGTTAAAATAATTTAAATATTTTCTCACTATATATATTATATATATCTCTGGTTACAATAAATTTCATCTTGAAAGCCAAAATTAATTAAACCAGGTCTTGCATGAGAGTTCCCCTACAAAAATGACCACTTGCATTATAATTCATAATTGAGAATGACCACTTCCAAGAGTTTATTTTTGAAAGAGTTATGGCCAAGTTGGGTGCGTGATGGATTAATAAACCCCTTAAATCCTTGACAAATCCATTGGGCGAGACAAAGTTGGACGATGCAAGCGTTGAAGCCAAAGAGACCAGTGCAACATTGATTGTCGATACAAGGTTCAGCATAACTCTCTCGAATACACAGTCTCTCTAATACAAAGTTATCATTTTGAATCTCAACAGAAAATGTTTTTTCTGAGGTTAAAAGTAGGCTTAGGGCTCTTAACGTGAGCTTTGGATCAGGATGGAGAATCTTCTACAAGCTATGGAATTCCTTGTTAATTGGTTCCCACATTAGTATGATCTTTGCTGATAACATATCCTGTTGTATAGGATATTGAATGCCTACCTGGATTCATTAAATGAATTAATAATAACAGTGAGTAATTATTTAAATTCAGTCAGATTTGTTTTCGTTTCAATAAACTAGAAAAATTTAACATTAGTAATCAATCATCAAAGTATGTCAACGACATTCAATGCATTTCTTCATGGGCTGTATATGCAGTTAAAATGGGTTTAGTTGGCAACGGAGGCTTTCCGAAATGGTCGTTTGGTTGGGTTTTTAGTGTTTCGTGAATCTCGATTTTTTTTTGGTCTGGTGTTTTTCCTTTGGCCTTCCGAAATAGCCATTTGGTTGGGTTTTTAGTTGTTTCGTGAATCTCAGTTTTGTTTGGTATGGTGTTTTTCTTTTGCCCTTCCGAGAGCCCGAGTTCAAATGCGGTAGTTATTTCAAATGATTCAAAGCATATATACTATAACAATAAATTTGAAAATTTGAAGGGTGAGGGTACATCATTTGCAGGATCAACAGCCTCGTGAATTTCACTACTGATTGATCGAGTATTACCTATCCTCCCCCAGCTTCAGCAGAGCCGACCTTCGATCTCGGGGCGCTGTAAATTGTATATATGGGGTGTGAGTATGAAAGAAATTTGAAAAATTTGGCCAAAAGAATATAGAGAGCAGGTGCCCACTTTAACAAACAGTTTTCCGGTACAGATTTGTATCAGTCTGCTTCGTTGTAGAGGGAGCAGATTGAAGGGTTTTTGTTATTTTTGTAAGGCAAATTGAGGCAGATTTTAGTGTCCAAGGGGAGATGGCGACGAAAGAGGCAGACCCGTCATTAGGGTTTTTGACAAAGAAGGAAACCGAGGTTAAGCTGGCTCGGCCCACTAGGGTGAAAAATAAAACCCCTGCACCCATTCAGATAACCGCGGAACAAATCTTGAGGGAGGCCCGCGAACGGCAGGAGGCCGAAATTCGGCCTCCGAAGCAGAAGATTACCGACGAGAGCGAGCTCGCGGATTATCGTCTCCGAAAGCGGAAGGAATTCGAAGACCTGATCAGGAGAGTGAGATGGAACACGAGCGTGTGGGTGAAATACGCTCAGTGGGAGGAGAGTCAGAAGGACTTTGCCCGTGCGAGATCGGTATGGGAAAGGGCCCTGGAGGTCGATTACCGAAACCCTACTCTGTGGCTTCGCTATGCCGAGGTCGAGATGAAGCACCGGTTTGTAAACCATGCCAGGAACGTCTGGGACCGGGCTGTGTCTCTGCTGCCCCGCATCGATCAGCTCTGGTATAAGTACATTCACATGGAGGAGATGCTCGGCAATGTGGCCGGTGCCCGCCAGGTCTTCGAGCGGTGGATGAATTGGGAGCCCGATCACCATGGCTGGGCCGCCTACATCAAGTTTGAGCTCAGGTATAATGAACTGGACAGAGCCAGGGCCATCTATGAGAGGTATGTGCAATGCCACCCTACTGTCAAGTCTTGGATTCGCTATGCCAAGTTTGAGATGAAGAATGGGGAGGTTGCCAAGGCCCGGCGGTGTTATGAGAGGGCAGTCGAGCAGCTCGGGGAGGATGGGCAGACCGAGGAGCTCTTTGTTGCCTTTGCCGAGTTCGAGGAGCGCTGTAAAGAGATGGAAAGAGCAAGGTGTATCTATAAGTATGCTCTCGACCATATACCTAAAGGCCAGGCAGAAGATCTTTACAGAAAATTTGTTATGTTCGAAAAACAGTATGGTGACAGAGAAGGTATTGAAGATGTTATTGTTGGCAAAAGGAGGTTTCAGTATGAGGAGGAGGTTAAGAAGAACCCGCTTAATTATGATGCCTGGTTTGATTATGTGCGCCTCGAGGAAAGTGTCTGCAACAAGGATAGGATCAGAGAGATTTATGAGAGGGCTATAGCAAATGTACCACCTGCAGAGGAGAAACGCTACTGGCAACGATATATCTACTTATGGTAAGATGCTTATTCCCTACTAGTTGTTTTTTTATTTCTTTTTATTTATTTAATTAATTTATTTTCTAAAAAATATTTAAATCCTTTTAGTTTAAATTCTCCCTCTCCCTCTCCTTCACTGCCAAAATTACCATGGACTTTCATCTGTTCTCATTCCTTTGAAACACATGCCAGTTGGGTGTGCATCCACAGTGATAGCTTAATAGTAGATACTCCCTCAACCAGACTGGCAAACCAACTCCCTGTTGGCATCTGGTTGACTAGTTAGTCTCCATGGTAGATGGCTTAGTACTCCATTAACTAGACTAGTGTACCAACTCCCGGTTGACATCTAGTTGTGTAGTTTGTTTCCATGTTAGATGACTTAGTACTCCATTAACTAGACTAATGTACTATCTCCCGGTTGGCATCTAGTTGTGTAGTTTCTTTCAATGGTCGACAGATTGATACATTCAATCAACCAGACAAGTGAACCAACTGCCTGTTGTCATCTAGTTGTATGGTTTGTTTCCATAGAGTGTGAATATTCAAATGGCTTACATCAAATGCCATGGAAATTGGAACAGGTCTATTTGAGTGGAAATCTTCCACTGCTGGTTGTATACAAAAGATCTGATGGAATATGAGCCTAAGTCTCATATTTGAAATTAACTGTCATCATCATTTATGTAGGATAAATTATGCATTATATGAGGAACTTGAAGCTGAAGACATGGATCGCACAAGGGATGTATACAGGTACGATTTCTTGAAATAAAGTTGTTTCTCTTCCATTGTATTCTAAATCTGATTGTCAATCACGCCTATCTCAGCCTCTTTGAAAGATAGTGTATAGGGTTGTTTCACTGATTTCAATGCATTTGTTGTAAGTATAAAGTTGACACCAATTTGTGTTTGATTAAAAATTCTTTCATCAAACCTATCTAAAAGAACTTGTAGCAAAAATGCTGAAATATTTAAGAAATGTGGTTAAAATGCTGAAATATTTAAGAAATGTGGTTAAAATGCTGAAATATTTAAGAAATGTGGTTAAATTCAATACAGGGAATGTTTGAAGCTCATTCCTCATAAAAAGCTTTCATTTGCGAAGATTTGGTTGTTAGCTGCACAATTTGAGATACGCCAAAAAAACCTCAAGGCTGCACGCCAAATCTTGGGCAACGCTATTGGAATGGCACCAAAAGACAAGGTAAATTTCTGGATGAATTATGAATAAATTTTTAATGTCTTATCTTTTAGGTGGTTGTTTTGAAGTCTAAAAGTGAAAAATGCTTCTGCCTGATTCCAACAGATATTTAAAACATACATTGAGATAGAACTGCAACTCGGAAATCTCAACCGTTGCAGAATTCTGTATCAGAAATATTTAGAGTGGGCACCTGCAAACTGCTATGCTTGGACTAAGTTTGCTGAACTGGAAAGGTCCTTAGGTGAGACTGAACGTGGAAGAGCAATATTTGAATTAGCAATAGCTCAACCTGTGCTTGATATGCCAGAACTCCTATGGAAGGTTTGTGATATAGAATAGCTGAAAATTTTACTCATGTCATTGGTTGTTTTTTCGATTCATCCCTGACTCTGAATTCAATTGACTGAATTACAGGCATATATAGAATTCGAACTATCAGAGGGTGAATATGAAAGAACAAGACAACTATATGAAAGACTACTAGACCGTACAAAGCATTTGAAAGTTTGGATCAGCTATGCAAAGTTTGAAGCTTCTGTCACTCTGGAGGAAGAATCTAGAGCGGCTGAAGAGGACCAACATCCAGATCCAGAAATTCTCGAGGAACAGAATCAGCAACGTGTCCTTCGCACTCGTGGTTTGTAACTGATGTTAGATATTTTCAATTTCCTAGGTTTTGGTTTGCTTGTTTCACAGAAGATACTTATGTTTGGATCATGATGCAGGCATTTTTGAAAGGGCATTTGATTATATGAGAACATCTATCTCAGAGCAGAAAGAGGAAAGATTTATGCTCTTGGAAGAATGGCTTAATATGGAGAGTAGTTTTGGCAGTTTGGGTGATGTAAGTTTGGTTCAGAAGAAAATGCCCAAAAAGTTGAAACGAAAGAGAGCAATAATGTCTGAGGATGGAACTCCTGCTGGGTATACCATTCTTGCTCACTGGCTTATTTTATTTATGTTTATTACTGTAGACAAATATACTAACATGTATCATATATATTCAAGTTTAATTTTGAAAGCCATAATAAAAATGTTATGGAGGTTCAGAAACAATAAATAAGTCTATATCCTGCTAAAATATATAAATTCTGTCCTGATTTTCAGGTATGAAGAGTACTATGACTATATATTTCCTGAGGAGTCAGCAATGGCTCCTAACCTTAAAATATTGGAGGCTGCTTATAAATGGAAGAAGCAAAAAGTTGATACCGACGACGATTAAACCTGTCAGTGGTTTTTTAACTTCTGATTCCTCTCTACTTCTGAGTCTGCTTGTAACATAGACGATACTATTTTACTCAATTTAAGGTTATTGGTTTTCCTTCCTCTGTACTATAGTTTTACTACAATAATTCATTGCCATGGATGAAATATTATACTTCAGCATGTTATTGACCTTGCACATCTCTTGCTCTTCTTTGCATTAACTTCATTTATTTCTTTGAATCATTAACTTAGATCGAAAATATGCTTCTCACTTTGAATTTTGTAATGAGGTGGATATGGATGTATTTGTTGGAAACTCCTTAGAATGAAAACATTCTACATTCTATTAGACAAAACATTAGCTTCTATCTATGAAAATGCTAAAATTGTTGTAAGGCATAATTTGCCCTTGAAGTTTAGACTTGTAAATTTAAAATACATTAATTTCAAAGAATATTTGTTTTAGTTATAAAAATCAAAGTTCTGAAAATAAAATATATGCTTGTTGCTCTTGCTCTTCTTTGCATTAACTTCATTTCTTTTTTTGAATCATTAACTTAGACAAAACATTAGCTTCTTTCTATCAAAATGCTAATATTGTTGTAAGGCATAATTTGCTCTTGAAGTTTAGACTTGTTTCAAAGAATATTTGTTTTAGTTATAAAAATCAAAATTCTGAAAGTAAAATATATGCTAATCCTACAGAATTTCCAATTACAATCTATACAATCTTATTCAATAGCGATAAAAAAACTAGTCCTATTGTTCTGTATGTTTTCTATGTCTCCTTGGGTGCTTTCAGAAAAAAAAGAAAATGAACTGTATAGTTAACAGAAATGCATTAAGGATTTCTTAAAATCTTATATGGGCAATTTCTAAGGCACTTGTTTGTAAGGGGTTTGGGAAAAGATAAGAAGCTGTAGTCTAATTTTAAAAGATAGATTGGCTGCTTGCAATAAACTCTGAAACTCTGGTAGGCTTTGAAACTCAGAGAAGACTTCTTAGGCCACTGAAATAACTATGCCATAGTCGATCTGTTCAAAGCATTTGGAGTTACTGAAACACACTAACAACCATGTGAATATACATACACATGGAGAGGAGAAAAATGTGGGATGTGATATCAAACTCAGGAAACTTGTATTTGCTGACATTCAGAATGAACTCAATGGGTCATATACTAGGGTGAAAGACCATCTTATTGGGTAGAGCAGAAGTGCAGTGAGAGAATGCACTAGCCTGCATATTGATGACAAAATTGGGCCTAGTTTGGGTGTTGGCAAAATTGCCCACTTGAAAAGTTTGCAAGTTGTGGCTGATGGGGAAGGTTTGAAGGGAAACACCACACAACCAATAGAATTTGCATCTAAGCCTCAGTTGCCACCCTCTCAAATTACTAGTGAGAAGGCCAATTTGAGACCTCTTGAAAGGGCATTTAATATCCGAGGTCAAGACTAGCTTGTTTTGTGTTCATTCCAACCTTTGCCTTTTGTCACATGTAAAGGGTATAAGAGGGGCCTTTCCAGGGTGTGGATTTGTACCTTGAAATAATTGACTTGGATGTGTCATTGATTGCCATTACTCACCTTAAGTCAATTGAGGATGATACATAACTGATATAGTATTCAAATGGAGCATTGCATGCCAGATCTTCAGCTTACCTTGTTGATGCCTTTTGTGATCATGCTAAACCACTCCAATGTATTTTTGGTACTTTTGAAAGGTCCAAGATGCCTGAAATTAGGCAGATAACATATGCAGGCACTTCACTCAACCTCAACTAACCTAGAAAGTTGCTTTGCTTGGAGACAAACGAGTTTTGATTGTTGAGTTTACTATCCCTTGCATGTTTTCAAAGTGAAAATTCTCTTCCATCTTTGGAAGTCTCAAATCAAAATAAATTTTTAAGCTAAGTCACATGACATGGGGACATGGGACATAGAGGACACATGGATACTTGTATCCGACGCGGGACATGTTGACCCCAGAAACAAGTCACATTATATATATATTAAAAAAATTTCAAATCACAAATACAAGAATGTAGAAGTTTAGAAGTTAGAACCATAAACTACAATTTTCTCATTAAGTCATTTGATGTCATCAAAATCTAAATGTATTACATAGATACTATAGTCATTGATACTATAGGTGGGAATGCCAATGGAAAATACAAAATAGGGTAGATACTAGAACCGTAGATGGAAGAATCTCATATCTCATCACTGTCAGTAGTCCTCCTCCATGTTAGAATCATCAAAATCACCACCACTGTCATTGCACTCTCCTCCATTCTCCTCCTCTATGTGCAATCCAAGATCTACATTTGTTGGTGGGGAGGATGACCCCTCAAGAGGATCGCCGTCATCAAAAGTGACCGGCTCTAGCACTGGTTCATTAAGATCCAAGTTGGCTCATGCCAACTCAACATTGCTATCCAAACCTATATCATCAAGAAACACTTTTTTTCATGCCTTGGTGTTTGACTTGTTGAGACATGTCTAGGACCTTAGTCACCGGGTTCGCCGTTTTTAATTGAATAAATTTGAAAATCGGCGAATTTTTTATAGGCACGAATTTAATCGTTCAAGTTCGCCAAACTTAATGGCGAACTCGAACTCGAACTCAATGCTGAACAAAATCACAATTTTAATCGATTAAATTCGTCCAGGGTTCGATCAAGTTCGGGTTCGTTTGAAAAGTTAGGTGAAAACCCCCACGAGTAAATAATCTCTTGTCGGCGTCGTTTTTTATTTCATTGCTTTCGTTTTTTATTTCAGAGATGATCTTGGCATTGAGAGTGATAGAGCCTCAGCTAGTGCTGAATTCAGTGGTGATCATGCTTCTAGTGGTTTTACTGCCCCTAGTTTTCTTTTTGCATGCTTACTTTTGTAAAACTTTTAAATGTTATGTTCATGTGTTTAATGCTATGTTTCAAACTTTCATAAACATGTTTTTAGCTTTTGAACAAGACAATGTGTTTTTAAAATATATATGTTTCATGATTAATCATGGTGGTATGCTATTTTCATTTCTATGAGATGTATGATAAACTTATAATAAGAGTATCGAATTTTATTATATATATTTTTTATTTTTTCAAATTTTGTACTATATCGAACTTAATGCCGAATTTTATCCCCAAAATTTTGACTGTCGAATTTTTGGCAAATTTCAAGCTCGCTGAATTCGAACACGAACCAGGTGACTAAGTTTAGGACACATGTTTGACAAATGTTCGGTAGGTGTGGTGAATATCTATTTTTAAATTTTCAAGCTTCACTGAATCTTTAACACCTAACCAAAGGATCTGTTTAGGACACATGTTTGACAAATGTTCGGTAGGTGTGGTGAATATCTATTTTTCAATTGTATCATTTTCATAATTTAGCAGAATAATTATTTTGGAGCTCTAAATTGTAACAAGTAGTATACCCGACCGTCTCATGCATAATTCACTTTTTCTTATCTTGAATACACTATTTCTCAAAGATTGGATAAATACCTAAAGTTTTTGCACACTCTCAGAGTTTAGTCACCGTGTTCGGTTCGAGTTCAACACCTTGAATTAATTCACATTTTCTCAGTGAAATGAGTATGTATCAAATTTATAGGTATATACCTATCGTGAAAGAGAAAATATATATCTAAAGTACACATACTAATATATATAAGTTTATATTTATATAAATATACATAAATAAATAAAAAAAAAAAAAAAAAAAAAAAAAAAAAAAAAAAAAAAAAAAAATTTAATTAATTTATTTAATTTTGAAAAAATAGTCATAGTAGCTACCATCAAGGCCCTACTGCCAACTTATTCGAAAGCAACTTCTGCCAACTAGAGAAATGACATGGTCCCAAGCTAGGTCGTGCTGACAAATTGTTTTTACCTCTGCCACGCTTGTATCTGAAAGTAATGGGACTGCCTCCAATTTCATTTAATGAGTTCGGCTACAAAATGTAGGCTAAAATTCACCATTAAACTACACTATCTCTCTATATATATATATAATTAATTTTTAGTCTTACATACATTTTATTATAAAAATTTAATGTTAAATAAATCAATTCACATTTTATGTGAAATTTTATACCTATAAGCAGCCAGGACCCGTTCCCTCCCCTTAAAAACCTAAGCAATTCCTTTTAAGGCTCACGTACTTTTCAGACTTTTTAAAGGGATCTTAGGAACAAGCCTAAATTGATGCTGGACTCCATTGGGGACGGGGATTTAAGCTGGGTCTCCCCTAACTATCTCCCTCGGTTGGCTGGAATCGGGACTTTGGTGACAGCACCACGCCCCTCAAAAAAATAGGGACTACTGTTCAATTCATAAAAAAGTAAAAGTAAACTCTAAATCTTAGTATGCAACCTAACCTACCGCTTCTAGAAGATGTTTCATTAACTCACACATTTTAATTAACCACAGCCATTTTTCTCCACAAAATTCTCTGACAATCAGCTTCACACAAATCAGCTCTCTCGCTTCGGACTAAGACCACCTTCACACTCAAAATTTCTAGTACTTCACTAAATTCTCTTTGACTTCTGTAATTTACCTACAAGGAGGATCGCTACCGCTTCCAAAGAAATGGTGTAATTTTTCACTGCTTAAACGGGTTACGTTAGTTAGTTCCCGTTTACTCACATGTTTTCTTAGTTCGCGGTCTCGCACAGATTTCATAATACAACAACCACCCATCCAAATGGGACTACCAGAGGGAAAACTACCGTCAGCCAAAAGTCTGTCAAAGAATTTACGTGCATGCCTAAACAAGTTTTAAGCTCTTATCTTTAAATTCCAAATTTTGAAGAGACCAGGCAGTATAGACTATAGTTACGGCCATTAAGAAGATTAAATTCCAGTTATTGTCAATTGATTAATCCGAAATTCGTGTAGTAGTTATAATTTAAATTTTTATTTTTAGATATATATATATTTTTAACGAGAACGGTTATAATTTTATTAGAGGGGTGGCAGAGACACAATTTCAGTTACAAAGTGTATTGCATCACTGTTTCATCATAATAAGATCCATCACGTTTCTATAATTTAACTCGAAGCTCTAAAGGATTTGTTCACTGCGGTTTCGCAGATACTTAACAAACCGTGTTTCCGTGATATGCGTGTGATAAAACTGAAGTTTCAGCGATATGTAATAAAATCAGAGCCAAAGAACTGCTCAAGACTTGTTTCTTAAAGATGGGTAACAGCCTCTTAATTTCTACCGCACACCTGTTTCAAAGATAAGATCCATCACTTCAAGCATCATGGTTTCATCATGGTCCCAAAAGATTCTGTTCCAAAGATCCGAAGTTCCGGAAAAGGATTCGGTGAAAAGATTGTGCTCTGTACTTTCCTTGCTCCACTGCCTTTCTCTCAGGTTTTGCTGCCTTCTACATTCTTTTGCAAGTCACTTTTCTTTTATTGAGGGAAAAGAGTGGCGATGCACCATGGCGTCTATCATTTCACAAAGTTTTTCCGGGTTCAGTCCTAAACGGTTTCCGAGTCTGACATCGCATGAATTATGTTGATGAATTGAACTGCCTTTCACATTTGGTAGTCAGCCTTTCTCGAGTGCATCCCTTTGTTCGCCAAGGATCTCGGCTTCATGTCTGCTTTCCGAGATGTGGGTAGAATTTAGAGCCGTTTCCAGCATGATTCTCTTTAATCATGATTTACAGCTTCAAGCAGGAACAATTTATCCGTTTAAATTTTGATTAAAATCAGTTCCCAAGTATTTGAAATTCTTTATATCCTCGGCTCTCCTGCTATTTGGCAGTTTTTCTGAGTAGGTTTGATCTTCTCATGATTGCTGTTTTCCATGCCCTGTTAAAACTGCCCTTCTGTTTCATCCGGAAGCTATAGATGATTCTCCTCGCCTCATGCCCCAGATTGCCTTTTAGAGGGCTCCTACTAAGATCAAGTGTATTTTTTTACCTCTGTACTTTGGATGAAGCTTTAATCTTTTTTCCAATCTGACTCTATCACTCTTTGAGGATTGGTTAACTCTGATTCCGAGGTGAGGTGTAAGGGGGCCTAAACGTATCTTTCTTCCTCGGGGCTCACCAACACAACTTCCCAGAGGGCATTTAGCCTGCCAATGTAAGTGGCCATTGCCACTTGGTAACCACTTGGCCCTGGCTGACTACGGCAGTATAGCAGACAAATAGAATGGGACTGCATTTCCACATTGATTTATCGTGGACTAGGTAATTGTTCTGTGTATCAAAATAGATCTCATGCAGTAGAAATTGGGGATCCAGAATTTTTAAGTCATGGAGCAGGAGGTTCCAAACTTCTTTAGCAGAGTTACAGTCCATAAAAAGATGCTTAGCTGTTTCTGAACTGCTTCTGCATTGTTCGCATCTATGAGGCCCAGCTATGCGCTTTTTTTCCAGATTGTCTCCTATTAACAACTTATTGTGAACCAGAGTCCAAAAGAAAAAATTACCTTGGGTAATGCTAACGGATCCCATACTTTCCTCCAAAAATCCGGAGATTTACTGCTCCCTCGGCTTGCTCTAAGAGCATTATAGGCTTCACATTGTATATCCGCTTTACTTCCCTCACTTCATTCTCGCTTTCCTGCTCACCTGAGCCTCAATAGCTCTTCTAATATGTGTTTTGCTTCTTTAGGCGTTCTGAAACTCCGTAGAAGTCCCACCCTTCCAGCTAATAAGGACTGACCTAATTGATATGGAGTTTGCAGACACATTTATCCCCTGCACTCTTTCATCCAGCCTTTGGTCCTAATTTTCATTATCTCTCTATAAGGGATCTCTATTCCATTATTCATCCCACATGTAGATGGCTGTTCTTTACACACTGGGATCCATAATGCCTTTCCTTTTAGTAAGAGTTTTGAACTTTATTACAAAGCAGAGTACTGCATTGACGAGTTTGGTTCTCCTGCAAAGTCTCCATCAAAATTGTAGGGTTATTTCGCCTTCAAGATTTCGTTTACAGGGTGCGTGGGATTTTTTAAGAGGTTCCATAAGATTTTGCCTAAAAATGCTGTGCTGACTGCTGTCGGGTCACACTCCCAGTCAGCCTCTGGGATAAGTTGACGCTTGATGGGCTTTCCCACTGACTAAAATGAAATTTCTAAGGAGTTCTTCCCCCGCCAAGGAAGTCACAGTGCTTTGGGAGACGGTCACGCACTTTGGGGCTAGAAGAAGGTCGATGATATAAATAAAGACAGAAATCACTAACTGTGATTTATACCTGGTTTCCTCAAGGGTTGGGCCAGCCTCCCTAAGCATTTTGATTTTATTTTGCTATCGATGTCTCACTCCACAAAATAATTTCTTATTACAAAGAATTAAAATGGGAGGTGCCCAGAGAAGCTATCTTTCCCCAAATGTGTACACTGGAAGCTGCAAGAGATGTTGAGATGCTTTGTGAGTTCTGTCACTACATTCCAAAATAAATTGCACTTTTTCTTTTCTATTTGATTGAGGCACCAGACCTGGATAGAGTATTTGAGGACAAGGCTAAATTCCTTTGGTTATTCGGGATAGAGTTCCCAATAGGAGGGGAGTCATCACAACAGAATGATCAGGCTGAGAGAGGTAAAGGCTTTAGTCCCGAAGGAGCTCTAAGGCTAGTCTCACTGATAGTTTCTCACGAGGGAGAACTCATCATGATGTACAGCAGAAGGCAGGCTCAATGAGAGCCTCTCTCTGAGCTTGAAAAGGAGTGGGGCTTACTGCTGGATAAGAGGGGGTAACTAGTGGATTTCTGCCGAGATAAGATTGACGGGAGGGAAAGGACTTGAAAGAAAGGCTGACACCCCTAAAGGCATCACAAGGTCGGCCTGATTAGCATGCTCTTTCTATTTCAAGGTTGCTTGCTTGAGGGATGATCTCTCTCATCCTGGAAAATGAGACATTCAGACTGTGTCATTTTCTAATGGGCTACCTTGATCACTGGAGATCAAAGTTCCTATTGAGGAATGGTTTGATCCTGCTAGCTAGGAGTTGGCTAGAATTTTGTAGGAGACATTGCACAACGATATGGGCCTAACTGCAGTCAAGCTGATTCCTTTCTGGGATAAGGGCAGATAGGGTGGAATTAGTCTCTCCTACTTTGGTTTCTTGTCAAGCCTTTCACCATTTTAACAGTCCACTTTGATGATGTCCCAAACAGGTTTTGTAGAAGCTTAATTGGGAGCTATCAAAGCCCAGGGCCTCGTCCCATTCCCATGGACCATGACTTTACAGATTTCTTCTTCTGATGGGCTGGTGAGGCATGGCAATGTCTCAGAGAGGGACAAGCATGAGATCCTAGACTTCCCTGCTGGATTGAGAATCACACAGTAAAGATGTTTGTAATGCTACCAAATTTCTTTATCCTGGTCAATCCTTTGTAAGACCGCCTCATTGCTAAGAATTCCCTGTAGATGTGGTTTGATGTCTTGTTTTATAATAGCTGGAAAAGGATAAGGGCACCTTCAACCAAAGCACAAGCTTCGAGACTTGATTCTCCAATTCTCTTCCTCTTTTCGGAAAGATTGAAAGGAAGAACATTGAGTTTTGACTTCTTCATTGAGCAGCGTTGATGTGATATCTCTGGTTTCCATTTCAACTTGCAGCGCCTCTAAAGACTAAACCTCTTTCTTTTTCCTTTGACTGGTTGGGTTTGAAATTTGTTTCTTTATCCAACTCTTCAGGGATTGCTTTGTGGCTTTGAGCTTTGTTCCCACACATAGCTCTGGATGGACCCTGGTTGTTTTTTCCTACGCTTTCACTGTAGGTCAGTTGAACTGGCCCTTTCTATCCATAGATGTAATAATCGAAGGGATTGGATCAGATCTTCTTCCTCTTCACAAATGAGTCGAATCATTAGATCAGAGGTCAATTTCTCGGCAAAATTTAGTGATGATTATTTTCTTGTCTATCATCGAGTGTCTTGACAGAATCATTCCAATTGTTGATATATGTTCTTTCTGGCTTATTGTTGGTCTAGGTAGTCTTTTGACTCGGACTGTTGAAGGTGCTACTGCTCAGAGATTAAATCATCATGATGGTATCTCTCTGCTATCCATTCCCACCCTTTTCTTGGGTTTTAAGAGAATGTTTGTCCCACGCTAGAATGATACGCTAGGGGAACAGTCAAGAAATCAGATTAAGAGGTTCCAATCTCTTTTCTAATACAAACACAGAACAAAGATTAAAGAAGGATATGGACATCTTACTTGAAGAATTCGTTAGCTCCGTGAAGATCCAGCGCTGAGTTTCATGTGTTTTGGTCAACTGAAAGAGCTCTTTTGCCCATAGAGCTGCAAGCCCTCCTGATGAGCCTCTTGAGTTGACTGATATTCCTTCGCTTTTCTTCCATTTCTTCTTGCTGATGTCTAGGAGGGTTTTCCTCTCTATCTTAGTCTCTTGGATCACGAGAATTTCTGAGGGTTCTATTTTGATGTGTCCAACTCATCAGCTCTCACAGGATTGGGCCCAAATTCTCCTAAATTCCAAGCAGGACAGCTTTACCATTCACTTAGATGGGCTGAGAGTTCCCCTTGGGTAACGCTTCCTTGAGCTTCCCACACCAGACACCCCATTGCAACCCGGCTCCTTGCCTTTGAGCCCTCCCACTGGCCCCTGCCCTCTAATGGGATTTCCGCCTAACCTTTCCTTGAGCTGCTGCTCTAGCCTTCCTCCTCGAGAGTCAGAGCCATTGGCTTTTTCCTAAACATCCCGGGACAGAGGGGTCGGAAGGGCTTCCCTGAGGGACTCCTAAAGTATTTCAATTCCCTACTCTTCTCAAGTTAGGAGCAGGTCACTCTGCAGTGTGAGGTGCTGTAGCCATTTGAACCGCCCTGATCTTTCTACTTCTCCGAGTTCTTTCATGGATGGATTGAGCTTGAACCTCATTCGAAGGTTTTGCCTTTGCTTTTTGTTGCTGGTTTTTAGCTGAGAGTCCAATGTCAAATTCATTCTCGCTTGTCCACGCCTTCAATTTCTTTCTATGCTAAGCCATGCAATGCCTATATCCATATATGTTTTATAGATTTGAACGGAAATGCTCATAATCCAGCCTGCACGTTATAAGGCCCATCCCGCAATCAGTTAATCTAGTCGGCTCTAAGCCCCTCCATTCACTTCCGGCCACATATAGCCATGGCTTTTAATACAGATTCCTTTCCTTTGCCCATGCCCGCATTCCCAATCCCCTGCCGATATCCGAGGAGACTTCAGGTTCCCAGCGAGGGAGATGGGGCCGCACTCCTGCCACCGTCAGCAGTGATGGGAGACCTGAAATGGGTCAAGTCCTATACCATTTGAGCTGAGATAGGTCCCCAAACGCACAAGGTCCGCTTGTAAAGATTTCAGCCCCTCCCGTGACTTCAAAAACTAAGATGAAGAACCTCTGCCCACGCAAATAGCTCCTTGATTCCCTTCTGATTAACGGCTTCCTACCTCTCTCACATTCTCTGAGTCCACTCCTCTACCGACTTTGGTGAGGGCCAGAGGCCGGTGAACTGGCCTATGAGACCTTTCTCTGCAAGATTTAGAGCTTCTTTACAGGTTTCTTCTTCGGGAAGAGCTACCGAGGGTATGGCATCCATTCTCTTAACGAACTTCTGCTGATTCGTTGAGGGCTGCCGCTTGGAGATCGAGTCAAACATTGCTTTGAAAGCAATTACTCCAGGAGGGGGCAGGGGAGGGTCCAAAGACACCGGATCCCCAGGGGGCAGCATGACTTCTCTGGACAGTCCCAGACGACCCGTATGCTCGGCTAAAAAACGAAGAGGGGGGCCCAGGAAGGCCCTAGAGGGAGACCGGGAGGTCTTAGGCAGGAGAGCCAAGCAGGCTGGACACAAGAGAGGGCACTGGGCTGAGAGCTAGGGACAGACCATCCCGCTTAGCCTTTTTAAAATTTTTTTGTCATTTTTTTTATATATATAATATATAGTATTTTAGAATTTTAATAATATAAATTTTAATAAATTAAAAATTCATATTAATACAGTGTACACTTAAAAAGCAAAATTAAATTTTGCAGAATTCACCAAATTTTAGTATTTAGCAGTCTATATATACACTGCAGTTTAACTCACCATTGCCTAATCTATCTTGATGATTTACTAACAAATCCCACAGTAACTGACACACTACTCTTTTATTATAATTCTAATACTATTATTGGCCAAAACCACAATCCCATTAAGTGCACTGTGCTATTATAATCATTATAATTTTAAACTTATAAACCTTTAATCAATTTAGTAAACCCAGAACTGTAATTACTAATACACAATAAATTCAATAACCATATTAATTCTCCATTTTAATTTCCACAGAAACAACAGTAGTTAGTAACCAATTGATGTACTAAAAATTAAAATTTATTATTTAATTTATATAGTCACTGTTGAATTGAGACACAGGCTACAATAGAAAACTACTAAAGTGCCTTCATGCTAGTATTTTGCCTCATATAACTCTCTGTTTGTTTTTAATATTTATTATTTTCTTCTATTTATATACATATATATATATATATAAAACAATATACACATATATATATTGCTGCCCCCACCTTGCTGTCCCTAAAATTAGATGTTTTAGCCCCAAACCTGGCCCCCCAACTCCAAAGCCAACAAACATAATGGCAATGATCAAATCATTGTATATACCAGTAAAACACATATCTAAATAGTATACCTAATATATGTTTATATTAATATATAAAATATACAATAAAGATAAATTTAAAATAAAATGTAAAGTCAGGTCTATAAATTTAATATACTAATTCTAATTAATTTCATACCTTTAAATAATGAAAGCAGTAGCACTAGCACCAACCACAACTATTCATAGCTCACAACTAGAAAGTAGAATGACATGGTCCCAAGAGTTCCAGGTACAGAAATTGCTTGACTTTCCCACACGCCATTTGATAACCACTGCTTCCAATTCTATTTCCCATCCCTGCACATAATGTGCTCAAAACTGACAATTGGAGGTTTAATTTGTATCAATGGTATATTAGAAATTGGCAATTGAGTTAATATATCCACGTGCACATTCCAGCACGACGGAAAGAACATTCGATGGAGGCCCGAGGGCACATTCCAGAGCCATTTAAAACACAAAAAAATATTATTTAAAGACCTAGGCGAATTTAATGGCCGAACTTCACCGAATTTATGCGGTCTCTTTTCATATGCGTCGAATTTCGAACTTTATGGATGAAATTCGGCGAATGCGGTGACTAAGCTCCTGTAGGTTGCTGCTCTAAAGTTTGGACTGTGTTTTGAAAGATGTGTGAAGAAAGTTTCTGTTTTACACAATCTCCTTGAGATCTTGGCTTTGCACAATATCTATTTTCTAATTTCTGAGTTTCATGCAAAGGCAGGGATTCATTGCTTTGCAGCTCTTCTTGTAGGTTGTTGCTCTACAGTTTGGACTGTGTTTTTGAAAGATGTGCAAAGAAAGTTTCTGTTTTATGCAATCTCCTTGAGATCTTGGCTTTGCACAATATCTTTTTGCTAATTTCCGAGTTTAATGCAAAGGCAGGGATTCATTGCTTTGCAGCTCTTCTTGTCTTTTGTATATTATGACTTAATATATGCAATTGTAAGTTCACCACTATAAAGTTTAAACTTTAATTCATTTTAAACTCAAGCTTAAAAAAAATTCATGCCCTTGTTACTCAAAAGGTCGTGGCTTTGTAAAACTTATGTGCCAATTTCAAATCTTGTTGGAACCTAAATCCATGGTGAATCATTAAGCAAGTGGTGGCATTGGAATTGGAGGTAGAGTTGGCCATGACATGATGAAGGTCACATCTGCCAGTGGATGACAAAGTGTTTTGTTGCCCATTTTGAGGTGGCCAGATTGCTTGAGAAAACAATGGATGGAGGCTTATGGTTATTGCTAAATCTCCCTAGATGATTGGTTGACCCGAACTTAAACATGCTGATCTAGATCTTGTAGCTACAATTGCCCTCTCTACATAAGATTATGATTTTCTGATTATTGTTGGTGCGCCCTTTAGGGAAAACTTTAATTTTGATTATGGTCTTGCTATTTGGCCTTCTGACAATGATTTTTTTCTAGCTATGGCTAGTTTCAATGACATTTTGTATCTTTAATTTCCCTCATAGATATTTGTTTTTTTGGAGTTTGAAAAGCAAAATTAGTTACACCTTTTTATGCACTTATGTCAATGGCAACTTATACCACCTGTTTTTCTTTCTTTTGAAATGCTTATTGTACTTAATGCTACATTAAGATAATTATAAATGTTTAGAATCAAAGTGTAAGAATTGCTTACATCTCTGTTTTCTTTAATTATTTTTAACATAATTAGTTTCTTTTCTACCAGGAAAACGATAGAAATGAGACCATGAGTTGAGTCCTCTCAGAATGCCTTTGTGCATGATAACTGAGAGCTACATGGATTGCATGCATTTGTAACTTGAAACATTGCCAAATCTTTACTTCTGTCTCAAGTCTCGAGATCAAGCTCTCTATAATTAAGTAGTGACTCAAAATCAATGAATGATGTTTTCTTGATCAGTTGGCGAGTCTTTAGTCGATGAAGCAACTAAGTTGCATTGCTCAATATGGGTGGAGTTTTTGGGTCTCTTGGTACAACTTTGACACTTCCTAGAAAAACTTGCCAATTCTGTTGGCAAGTTGGTGTGCTACGAACCATATGATGTCTTTAACCCCAAGACCAACAGCATAATTTGTGTGGAAGTTGATATATCTCAAAACCTAAGGAGTTTATTGAGGTCTCGTGGAGAATTCCATGTTATGTGAGTGAATGCAATATATAAATCTCTGTTACCAACATCGCGATAATATCGCCAACATCGCGATATTATCACCGTTTTGAGGGTTGGCGATATTATCGGCTGAAAATATCGCGATATTTTCCTTTGGCGATAATATCGTGATTTGATAGAAAATGTCGCAGACAGTCATGGATTAAAAGTCAATTTTGGGTTTTCAAGTGTTATTTTGCAAACAAAGTGTGGGGTTTGGAGAGCAAAGGAGCAAGAGGCGAGCAAGAGCCGAAAACGTAGTTAAGGAGGCTAGTAATATACTAATTAATGGTAATATTAAATTCTTAATTCTTAAAGTAAAAGTGACATTCTCCTTTATCTTTCATTTTTCATCATTTTACTTAAATTTTTAACATTACCATTAATTGTTTCAGGATGTTTGAGAGTGGTTCCAAGTTCCAACCTCATTGGACTTCATATGAAGAAAGTAGAATTTTAGGTCCCATTCAAAATTCAGCAGACTTAATGGTTTTCAGGATTTCAAGATTGACAATATTGCAACATTTCCACTAGATTCTATCATCTATGACGGTATGGAACTGGCATTTAGTCAAGAGCACCAAGCCCTCTATGTACCTCGATGTTGGTGGCATTGATTGTTGAAATCTTCTGTCATGAATCTAGTAAAAATGTACCCTTCACTCAAGTAAAATCACTTATTAGGCATGTTAAGCTTTTTCTTATCTTATTTTAATGTTTAGAGGGTGACACTGATGATGAGGATCCTAATATAGGCAACGATTTTGATGATATGTAGTTATTTGTTGTAGCATGATTGTTTTTGGACTCTAGAGGCCCATTTACAGCCTCTTTGTTGATGTATTTTGGTTCAGAGATGCATTGCACTCGATGCTATTTTGGTTATATGCACCCTTGCTATTTACAAGAGAAACTTTGCATATTTGTGTATAATGGTTTGGATTCATATGGATGCACATGAATATATCTTCACGAACTCCACAGAGCGAGTTGTACTTGGCAGTAGCACCAGTAGAGGACACCAGAGTCTAGATTTTTCTTCTTCTACAGTACATTAGAGTCCAATGCCAGCCCCATGACCTTCTTCTTCTAAAGGAAAATCCATTTCTAGAGCCATCGCCTTCGGCCATAAAAGGGGCCGAGGGAATTGTTAGTTTATTTATCTGATTTCATTGTAGACAACTCATGATGATGAGATACATTTATTGTATTTTTTGATGATATTTTGAGGCTTTAGAGTCGGGACATGATTCGGTGTTGATCTGTGATGCATTCGAGTTTACTAGAAATCTTATACATCTTATACATGAGTTCTCTTTTCATATTTATGTGGAAATGCATTTATTTGATGTTGATGCTTTAGATATTTAAAAAATTGAAAAAAAATGAATATTTTTGTATTTTTTTCGTTCTTACGACATTTTCCGATATTTACCGATATTTTCCCCGATTTTGCTGATATTTTCATTTTCGGACCCTCGGCGATATTTTGCCGTTGCCGATGTTGGTAACACTGATATAAATATTGCGAACAGTTCCTTTTAGGACTAAAGTTCAAACCATAAAATAAGGGATTATCCACTAAATGCTTGGAACCACTGTAACGCAAATTGATCCCCTTCTAAAATTGATGATGGGCCACAATGTTCCAACAATAATTAATGTCATGGAATCCCAAGGGCACACTTAAATTATCAATCCAGATCCGTAATCCTTTAGAGGTACTGTGCACTATGTAAGCAACCACAAGGTTTTATCTGCTGAGATGTGTTCTATTATTCTATGAATGTTGTGCAACTACCTATGCATTTAAACTAACTAATTTATCAACAATAAACCAGCTCAATAAATCATTGCATGCTGGCTGAGGAAAGTCTATTCTACAGCTAACCATTCAAAAGCAAGAAGATCCATCGTAGCCATTGCTACACTCTGAAAAAATATAACTCCAGAAACCATTGAAATAAAGCGACAGCCATTAAAGAAAATAAATCATTAAACAATTAAATGAACATGTATAAAGAAAGCTACAGGTACGGAATTGAAAAATGCATATACAGAGAAAAACAACAGCAGCAATTATAGCCATGGAAAGAGGGATTCGACCACCAGTTGCAACTTTGGAGTGGCCCTTACTTTGAGGCAAGCAAGGTGTTGAATACCTGAACCAAACCCTAACTCAGATCTGCTAGAACAATATTTTCATTAATCAACACGAATAAGAGTTACAATGCTGAACTGCAGCTATAGATCAAACTCTCTTCTAATGGAATTGAAAAACTAGATAGCCTACTCAAGCTGCTGCGGCCTATCTAAATTGCTACTGGGTTCTTGGGTCCTCTTAAAGGAATCCCAAGGAACCCATGGCTTCATACAACTGATTTTCTTACATATCAACAAAATGTCTCTTAGCAGTTACAACCACTTTGAGTTGTTGCTGATGCATTAAGAACTCGTTGTTCTGCTGTTATGGCTGCTGCGAATCATCTCTAAATTGTGCTTGAGATCACCAACACCTACACATACTTGGGAGTGCAATTCGCAGGACTCCGCTTCAGTTTGCGACTGGCCCTCCAGCCTCAGATCAGCAAGGGCTATGGTTCCTTAGCCCTTCTCGAGAGACAATGTTTCCGCCACCATTTTCATGACATCTCATCCAAGATGCCCTCATGGACTCTCTTATCCGACCCACTGTTCTATATGGCCCAGAGATTTGGGGGCCTTCTTTACTTGAGTCTAACTGGGCCTTGACTGAGAGAGTCCAGACCAATGTTGCAAGAACCGAACCGGTCATCGAACCGGTCGACCCCAAAAACCGGAACCGGAAAAAAACCGGAATAAAACCGGATCAAAAAACTGGTTTCTAAAAATACATAAAATATTCAATTTTTCGAAAAAAAAATACATATTCATGTGCATCCATGTGAATCCAAAC
>SNQJ01S0000839.1:676204-686651 GCA_010110895.2 Picea sitchensis | reverse complement strand
GTTGGATAATATGTATGCTTCATAAAATGATGTTGAATAGACCGAGTTTTAGGTGTGGATGGTTGATGACTTACTAGGCATCTATGGTTATTTCAACATGTTGAATTAGAAGGGATGTTGTGCATGCTTTGTTGTATAGGTGAGAGAGAGGCCTCATTTGGTGTGATGCCTAGGCTAGGATTGTATGACCTAATATCTACAAAAAAAATGATACTATATATCTTTTGTTTACTTGTCTAGTATGATAAATGACAAAAAGAGAGTGCTAAAGATCTTGGAGAGGGCCATGCTTACATACTATAATATATTTTCCTTTGAATGCTTGGGATCAACTCTAATGTAAATGGTGGTTGAGAGTCGAGACACTCTCTGGGAGCATCAATGTATTATTTTCTTGATCCGTCAAGGTGTAGAAATGCCTCATAGCTTGAGGTCATGTTATTTACTCCATGTTTCACACTTGAAATGCCCTATGTCCCTCTAGTATATTAGAAGGGTTTGGAACTTGATTCTAAAATTGTTCGGTGATTGGTTTAATACAATGATGGAATAGGGTAGTGGTTCAAATGTCTTCCTTTATTCACAGATATGACTAGAAAATAGTGGGCATAAGGAGACACTCATAAAGTGGTGTCTGAAGAACTTGAAAAATAAACAATTTGCGTAAAACTCAATCTTGTGAAGAAATATTATAAAATATAGCCACAAGCTTTTAGATATTTGAATAAAGTGGCTGAAACGAGGAAACAAAGGGAACTCAAGTTCACTTATACCTACATTGGATGAGTTCACTTATACCTACATTGGATGAGAATGGATGACTGGTCTTTGAAAAAATTCTTAGAGCCTGGGAGTCTATAGTGGTTGTCAAATCAGTTGCAAATGATGTTATCTGACAAGCTTAGATAGAGAGCGTTTTTCAATCACTATAAGCTAGCTTTCTAGTCAGAAGGAATGACCAAATAACATAGGATGGCTATGAAAACTTGTGATGATGTGCCAATCATCTAGAAGTTGGGAGGTGCAAAAATATTTGTGATAAGCTCAACATGATTAGATGCATTTTCTTTTTAGTTCTACAATGAGTAGTCTATCTGTTCTACAGTTTGGACCAATATACGACCAAAATCAGTGAATATACGACTAAAATAGGTCCAAAAAGTAGAACAGTTAGACTATTCTTTTCTACAAGGCTAGTGGAGGATTCATGGACCCATAATTGCTTTATCTAGAAGGTTTGGCTAGATGCATTTCTTTGTTAGTTTTTTTTGGTTGGAGATAATTCTTTGGGAAACTTCTGGGCACTTTTTCCCATTTTAAGGATGCTTCCTAGTGTAATGTAAGTGATATACTCAATGTGCCTAACACGGGGAATTGAACCGAGGACCTGCACAACATGTCAGATTATGGGCAACGTCCTAGCAATAGTGGCACCAACCAATGGCACAAACCCTTGGGAATATTTCCTTGTTAGTTCTATAAGATCACTTGAGAATTCACGGGCCCATAATGATTTAAGTTTTCTAAGAAGCTTTTAGAATGCAAGCATTAGAAGAACTTTGGAGTCTCAAGGGGGCCCTCTACAAAAATGCATAAACTATTAATTCTACTAGGCTAGTCGAGGATTCATGGACTCATAACTGCTTCATTTGGAAGCTTTGGCTAGATGCATTTCCTTGTTAGTTCTCTTTTTTAGTTGGAAATAACTCCCCAAGAAACTTTTGAGCACTTCCCCTTGTTCTGAGGATGATACACAATGTCTGTGCAACACATCGGATTACTGGCAATGTCTTGGAAACAGTGGCACCAACAGATTGAGCTAACCCTTGGGGATATTTCTTTGTTAGTTCTATAAGGCCATGTGAGAATTCATGAGCCCATAATTGATCCAGGTTTATTAAGAAGCTTTTAGAACACATTTATTAAAGGAATTTTAGGATCTCAAATGGGCCTTCTACGAAAATACGTAAATTATTTTTGTAAAATAAAAAATAGTGAATCTCTTTGATTCATTGGTTGCACAGATTTTAAAATACTAGCACAAGTTTTCAAGGCTGCCCAAAGTTAACCCTTGTAATGTTGATAAATAAGTGCAGTTTAACTATAGTTAATGTACTTGTTCAATAAAAATGAATAAAATCACCACAACAAGATAGTGATTGATTGTTAGGTCACATCAAAATAAATGAGATTGCCTTCAATTTTCTTTATCTCGAGGGAATGAGATTTGTTCTTGTCCCTCTTAAATTTGATATTTTATGTGGGGTCACCACCTTCCCCGTGGACAGTTTCAAGGACATGACAGATAATCTTGGTGAATTGGTTATAGGATAAAGAGCTTTGCCTTATTGCTTCTAGATGAATGCCAATGAATCTAAATAGTCTTCTACAATACTACTGACCTTGGGTCAGAGCAGCTGAAGGTGTTACATGATCGATCATTTGTATCAGTTAAACCTGATGCTCGACAAACTTCCTTATCATAGCCTTGGATGGGTATCCAGTAAGATTTCATGTTGATAAAACGCACTATAGTTTCAACAACCTAAAATTCACTATTCTAGTGCACAATTATGTTGGTGATAGTGTTTCTAATGTCATTGGAATTTGGAACAGGAGATGGGCTTGACACAGCGCTGGCAATCGCGTTTCTAAGGCCATTGGAACAGGATATGGGCTTGACACAATGCCAGCTGAAGGAAAAGATGTGGTGACATGACCCCTGGATTCATGGTTGTGGGGTTTGAGGTTGTTTCTTGTAGTTACTAGCACAATATAGATTATAGAAGCATATGCAAATATTAAAATGTAAGAAAATTATCCTACTCCATTGACTGTAGACTATCTGGGAAAGGACCTTAGCAAGCAGTGAAGGAAAGACATATGATTGCTCTATCTATGAAGTTGCCTTTGTGGAGAGTGAGATCTGAGGACCATCAAGATGGGTGATCACTTGAAGATGAAAGTAGCCAGGGTGCAGTGGTTTTTGATTCTCAACTTGCCCATGGTCATTTCTTTCCTTGACAGTATTGTTCTTGTGATCTTCCTTTGAACTGTTAGGCAGGATCTGACCCAGTATAATGAGCTAGCTAAGGAAGCTCAAAGGAATGAAGAGCTCTCAGGATGGAAACTTATTGTGGGTGATATTTTTTGGTCTCCTGTTCACTCACAGCTTCTCTGTATGATGGTGGGTGATGGAGTGCAGATATTGGTCATGGTGGGTGATGGAGTGCAGCTGGTGGGTGTCCCCATCATCTCAAGGTTTTCTTATTACCGGCATGCTATTTTTCTACCTTCTTGTTGGAATTGCAGCAGGTTATGTTACTGTAAGAATGTGGAGAACCTTGAAAGGGGGGATTACAGGGGCTGGAAATCAATCTCTTGGTGTGTTCCATACTTTTTCCCAGTTATTGCTTTCTTGATTCTCACATTGCTTAGCTTCCTTCTGTGGGGAAGTCAGAGTTTTGCCGTCCTGTATGCCACAGGGACCATTGGACTCCTTACATCCTTTGGTTTGTGCATTACCTGTTCTCTTCTGTTAAACTAGATTGATGGTCAAAGTGCAGTTGTGGCCAGTGGTCATCAAACCAGGGGATTGACTCAAGAGTATGTAATATGAAATTGTCTTGAAGCTTCTGACATGTCTACATTGGGTTTAGCTAGATGATGAGACCTGAACTCCCAGTTTTATGGGTCTCACAGGTAGCAATTTTGTAACAAATGATAAGCTGATCATTTGAAGCCGTTCCTGATGTATTGCATGCTATTATTTATCTATCGTTGATCATTTAGAGTCTAGACACCTCAGTAGTGATTTAGGTTATAAGGTTTTGCTTTGACTGAATTAATTAATTAATTTTCAATATTTAGGCTTCTTTATGTATTTGGAACGTGCCACTTTTGAATTTTAAACATACTTCAAAATGCTCTATTTTATTGGTTTTTTTGATGAAACACACAAAGATAGTAAAGATTTTACAGGCTCGCTACTTCATTGTGATTGATGCTAACTTGCCTTAATTCAGTTACTGGAAGGGATTCTATGAAATAGTGTTTTTAATGTTTTTACGGAGATTAACCAAATAACATGTTTATGAGGAGTTCCAATGTTCAATGCAAAATAATATGAATAGAGCTCGAGAATGTCRTCTAAACAAACAAMAATATCAAATAAACACATTTCCACATAAATACAAATGGCAGCTGATATAAAGATTTATGAGATGTCAAGTAATACATTACACACATTGAACTAAATCCTGATTGCTATCATGACTCCTTTCAAGATTCAAAACTGAATAAATAGTACAAAATTATATAAAAAATACAATAAATGTATATCATCATAACGAGTCGCTTATGATGATAAATATACCATCGATTCCCTGTATCCCTTTCACAAGCAAATGTAATGGCTCTTCCTTTGGAAGCAGGTCCCCTGTATCCCTTTCACAAGCAAAGGTAATGGCTCTTCCTTTGGAAGGAAGTCCTGAAGTTGGAGTGGAAGTCGAGTGTGTTCTATGAGCTGCCTTTCTCTATGAAGGTGGTGGTGCACTCAATCTCCTCTTCCTCCAAAGGTTGCACTGGGAAATCTTACTCTACCACCCTCTCCCTTGCCACCTCCTTCGACTCATCCTTCTCTAACCATATATCTTGGTCTCCATCCTCAACTCAACCTTGGTGTCAATCCCATCCAACAAAATGGCCTCCACATCAAGGGTTCATGCCACTTTACCAATAACTGAAGATTGTAGTGGATCTAGACCATGCCATTAAGGCGTCAAGATTATAAAATGGATGAGGGTCATAATTAGAACATGTGTTCCCTTAGAGGTCACATGTTTGAATCTGGTCATAATAAGGATATGTGTTTCCACCTCGAAGGTAGCAAGTTTGAGTCTGCAGGGGGGCAAGATATGTACACTTCCATAGACTAAGTCATCAAATCACTGCACAGAGAGGGGTTCTTGTCCCACAAACAAGGGGGTCTCATACATCAATTTGGTGTTTGTTTATATTATGATCTTAAAATAGATTACTATTATTATAATAAATCCAATAAGCCTTGAGGTAATAATAAATATTAGAGCGTGCTGGGTCCAAACTATAATATCTTAAAATATAAATTTGAAAGTTTATAACTTCTTTCTTTTCTTGGTGTGTATTTTAAGAAACTGGCTGTAGTGATGCTTGCAACCAAAATAGCTACAACTTTGGCTAAGCCATCAAATGTCAAGTTGTAAATCTGGGACTTTCCTATCATAGGTTGTCCACCAAGCATCTACAAACAATATAAGAAAAAGGAGACTTAAATTAGATTTCCATATTGTAGCAAAAAGATAGAAAAAAAATGCATTGAAATTTGAACAAAATAAAATTTATTTGCCTTTCTAGTCTTCATATCTTAAACAACTATCCCAAAGGCAATTGTTCCAGTGTCCATCCTATATAACTCGATTTCTTTTGAAATCTGTGCATTTATTCGAATTCAACACCATCCTCTAAACACGAGAGGAATCCATCCATAATCTTAGCATCAAATCTAAAACCACATAACTAAGAGAACGGGGGGTTGAGGTAGTCTTGTTGCATCAGTGAGACGATGGGGTGCATTGTTCTATTGATCATCAATCAACTGCAATATTAGTAATTGTTTGCCTAATCTATTGTACCCCTTGCTCTCATGATAGGTATGAATAACTTCCTTGGCATCATACAAGTCCATGGCATCATACAAGTTGTCCATTGTGGGTTTGTTCCCACCAACTGAGGAACCTTTACAAAAGGTTTGCTTATGGGACACTCCTCGAAGGTTGCCCAAAAAGCGTCTTGGTACACTAGCTTCGCTATGGCTTGCCGGTCCACTTCATGGCTATATGAACTAGCATGCCACTTATTTGAGATGAACACTCTCTTTACCTTCAATCTACAAGTGGGGACGCTGATGAGCACTGAAACAAGTGGGGCACTGATGAGCACTAAAACAAGTGGTGAAACATGTGAATGCAGGGTGCACTAAATCTTTGTTTCTTGTGCATTTATTCATTAGGTAAGAACATATGCATTTATATATATGAATTTTTTGATGCTCCTAGTCAATTCTATGATATCCATGATATAATAAATGTTGCCCATATCCTTTAAAATCAAATCAATGCAGTGGGCAAAATATGAGTCTAAAACAAGGTCAGATACCTCAGATACCTCTCCATAAGCACCCTAACAATTATGACATAATTGGCAACATGATCTATTATGATTTGGATAACACGTTGAGAAGCTATCTCTTACATGAACCCATCCAACAACTTCCATAATAATGTCACATTTTTAACATATGCGGATGCATTGACACATTTAATAAACGTTGCCCCCCTTGGGACAATTAACCACGAAAGTAAAAATGGTCCTGTACTTTCCACATATCCAAATTGTTTGACATCGCAATGCATCTGGTGACTTCTCATGATTTTCTTAGCTCCTCCAATCTATGAGTGCAATCACGTTTTTCTCATCTCAAGGATAGGCCTTGTACCTTGTGACAACAACAACGTCCAACATTGATTGGTAGAACATGTTGTTCTTGGCAATGCTAAAAGGTATCACTCCATAAAAACTTCTGTCCACAATCTCGTTTGCTGATTACTTCTTTTTTATTTTAACTGTTGGCCAAATAGAAGGTTGCACCCTAATAGTGGTTTTTAGAACAAATATAGGTGAGCTCTTTGAGGGCATTGTGGAAGGTGATGTTGAGGAGAGGCTTTCACTTCGCCCTATCCCTGCTAAATTAGTGGTACTAAGGTTCTTGCAACTCCTCCAGTGCAAGTTTAAGTCTCTATGCTGCCCTCTCTTATTTCTTCCTACCCATTTCATTAAGTGATCGATTGACAATAAAGACAATTTCTAGGGTCAATTTTTCAGGTATTTCCCCTTCATGCCCTAGAAATTTTGCAAGGTGGTATTTCAAGTGGCTGATTCCTCCATTCATTCCTTCGTACACAACTCGCGAACGAACCTTTGTATATAATGAGGGTCAAGTGACTCACCATATTCTCATAAGGGGTCCATACCCTTTGACATTTTGGTAGGGTATTGATTAAACCTAGGTCACAAAATGAAATGGAAATCGACACAAAATAACAATGCAAATAACAAATCAGATCTACATAAATGTTAAATTTACCATTAAAAGTTGGCAAAATGATACAAATCTAATGGACATTGCAAACTTTATTTTAAATTAAAAAAAAAAACAAAATTCGAGCTTAAATTGTTATACATACCTAGGAATATGGACACAGTGGATAGGAATCAATCCCCACTCCATAATAATTTTTTTAATGGTGCAGACAATGCACAATAATTTTTTGAATGGTGTTGACAATGCACAATCATTTTTTTGAATGGTGCTGACAATGGTCGATTTCACCTCTTTAGCTTGATGGAAGACGGTGAGCTTTCAATCCCTTATCTTTTCTTTTTTAAATGACGGGAGAAAACAAAAATCTAAACTTTATAACCTCCTCATCACCGCCCTAGGGGTATTTTCCATGATATATATGCAATATATCGTGATATATTCAATCCCTTTAAAATATAACAATTTTTTATGGTATATTATCAACAAGGTCAAAACATCACAATATTTCGGATATATCAATCACAATATTTCTGATATATCATTGATATTTTCAACTTCACCTAAAACTGAAATGTGGTTAGATCTGCAACTTGAGAAACATGATTTCCAATGATTTCCAATAATTGCAACATGTTTTTGTCTATGCTTTGTTATGGATAAGATTTCAATATGCGAAACAACATCCTTACCAGAGAATTCAAGGATACATAAATATTTTACTAGTGATGCATTGCAAAGGAAAATATATCGGATATTAGTTTTTTGCGTTTTTATTTCCTTTGCCCTCGCCACAAGAACGTTGAAATACTTTCTATTAAATTGGAAAAGTTGAGTGTACAATGGATGAAATATATGGGATTTTAAGTTTTATAAATCAATTATCCTTTACCAAGGTTTGATGTGTAAAATAGGTTGAAATAAAGCATGAATGTTTGTTTTTGTTGGAATGACAAATAAGAGCCATTATATGTAAGGTCTAAATTTCTCTGGGTGTTGCCATCATGAGGGCATTATCCCATGTACTCCCAAATGACACCTCATGAGAATGCAATTTTTTTTCGGAAATAATATTTACAACTAGTAAGATAATTTTGTTGTCATGCACTGTGGTTCATCTTTGCTTCGTGGTTGTTATTCATGTGATGTTTGTAATTCCAGGATATTTAAAATGGCATATCCCCATGTCGGGATTCATTCCACATTGATATGCTTATTATTAGATGCTCAAGGAAAATTTAAACATCTGAAACATCAACGAGGTTTGTGATTTTGTTTTGCACTGCCCATCATCAAGAAGAGAAGAAATACAAGTTTGGGAGAATGAGATGAAAAAATGTAGAAGGTTGAGTGAGAGAGATGCCTCTTATCCTAGTCATTTGAACATAATATGACAACCCACTATCCCAACAAATCAATGAAAATAGAGATTAGAATCAAATCTGAATTGTTGAGCGAGATCCTACATGACCAAGAACATGCACTAAACATTAAGATTGATTATATGGACACTATAATAAAATGTTAGAACCACTTCATTTGATGTATAACATATAATTTAGAAACAAATTTGAACTATGGAGTGTGATCTTGCACGACCAAGAACATGCACTAAACATAGAGATTGATATAGGGACAATATAATAAGTTGTTATAACTACTTCTTCATTTTATGTATAACATATAATTTATATAGTGTGATGCTCTTATTCCTATGAACGTTGTACTTAAAACACCAAAATATCTTTGATTACACTTGTGCAGGTACTATTTTTCCCATCTGTGTTGGTGCATGGACAACATTTTCACATTAAGGAATCAAATGATGAACGTGTCATTTGATTGTGGGATGGATGTTAAGTTTGACCAATTTAGTAGTTCCATCTATTTTCATAGTAAGGAATTCGATGATGAATGTGTCATTTAATTGTGGGGTGGAGGTTAAGTTCAATCAATTTAGTCATTCCAACCATTACAAAATGAATTTAATAAAGGGAAAGTGAGGATACATTGGAGATATATAAGATATCATTCAAGTTGACTTCCATTATTTAAATGTGTTCATTTTATGTGAAAATGGAGGGATACCATTGATTGGAGTAATGTGAATGAAGATTGTGACAATGAACTAATTTGTATCAACTCCAAAAACATTAGGAATGAAAATAAGAACAATATGTGTTTTTGACCAATATGCAGTGAAATTAGATTGGAAACCTTGTAGGAACTTCCCTTCATTCCAAGGATGATACTCATGGTAAACCCTAGGTTCTTTAGGGCACACGACCAAGTCAACAACTCATGAATACATCATTTATCGCTGATCAACTCACTAGGAGGAAACATGTCACAAAGTGGGATTTGAACTCAGGTGGGGAGGGTAACAAGTTTTCCTCACAACCACTAGAGCTACACCCAATTGACAATAAAAGATTATTATCATTCCAAATAAGAAAAAAACTAAAGCTCATAGAAATGATGAAGTAAATGTGCTAAGTTGTCACAAGTATTTAAGTGGTTGATGTTTATTAAAGACATTTTTTTTTACTTATAGTCATTTATTCTATAAGTTTAAATGGTGAGAGATTTTTTTGTTTGTTAATTCTCTCCTAAAATGATTGTTTTCTTAGTACATCAAATAGATCATATAACCCGATGCCACTAAAAAACAAATTACCTGCCAATAAATAATCCATACTTCCATATGTCCTTGCTCTCATTCTTATGTTGCTTGCTCTCATTCTTATGTCGTGCTTTCTTGGTGTGCACTCACACTTAAAATGTACAATGATACCCACACATCAACAAGAATTATCACTCGGCCTCCTCTACCCATGAATATTATGAAGACATCTTTGAAGTATAATCAATTAAGTTTAGATTTCAGAAGTATAATCAATTACTTAAAATGTTCAATGATACCCACGCATCAACAAGAATTATCACTCGACCTCCTCTACCCATGAATATTATGAAGACATCTTTGAAGTATAATCAATTAAGTTTAGATTTCAAAAGTATAATCAATTACTTAAAATGTTCAATAATACCCACGCATCAACAAGAATTATCACACTATCTCCTCTACCCATGAATATTATAAAGACACCTTTGAAATATAATCAATTAAAGTTTAGATTTCAAAAGTATAATCAATTAAGTTTATATTTCAAAAAACATTGTCGTATACTATTTTTTATTTTAATATTATCAAGATTAACAATAATAATAAATCTCTTTTACAAGGAAAGTAACATTCCACAATCTATTATTAACCTTATTTTTGGAAACATAATTAGTTCTTGTGAA
>SNQJ01S0000839.1:630272-656822 GCA_010110895.2 Picea sitchensis | reverse complement strand
CCACTTAAACAGTCCATTAAATCATCCATTCTTGGTAAAGGAAATCTATACATGATCATGGTGATCTTGTTAATGTCTCTTGAGTTTGTACACATTCTCCATCCTCCATCCTTGTTTGGACTCAACACAGTTGGTACTGCGCATGGACTCAAGCTCTCTCTGACCAAACCCTTGTCTAACAGTTCCTGGACTTGGTTCTTCACTTCCTCATTCTCTCAAGGTGTCAATATGTATGCTACTTTGTTCGACAGACTTTCTCCTGGTATCAAGTCAATATGGTGGCTGATACTTCTGATGGGTGGAAATGAGTTAGGCAGCTCATCCACCACTATGTCAGCAAAATTATCCAACAATTCCTAAACTTCTTCACGTAAATCATCCATTGAAGTACTAGTAAGGATAACCCTGGGTTTCCTCACCACAATAAACTGCATCTCCTGTTCTTTCTTGGATTCTTTCAGGATTTCCTTCCCGCTCATGAGAAGTATGCTTATGCCGACTTCCTCCTTCACTTTCTTCTCCTATATTGGCAGCAACATGTGTGCCCTCCAATTCTTCTCCAAGGTGTATGTATTCTTCCTCCCATCATGAATGACATTCCTATCAAACTGCCATGGTATTCCCAACAAAATATGACATACATCCATGGGAATTACATCACATAGAATTTAATATCTATATCCTCCTATCTTAAACTCAACCAAGCATTGTTTAGTAACCATTACCTGGTGTCCTTTCTGCAACCATGAGACTTTGTATGGCTTCAGATGTGCAGTCGTCTCCAGCTCCAATTTCTCAACCATCTCTGTGGATACTAAGTTATCAGTGTTCCCACTGTCGATTATCACCTTGCATACTATATCTTTAGTCTTGCAAGCTGTTCTGAAGAGACTATTCCTCTGCACTGACTTTCCAACTTCTGCCTCTGGTTTTAAGAGAACCTTCCTCAACATCAGGGATCTTCCATCCTCTGCTCCTTCTCCTTCAACATCTCTTCTCTGTGCTTATGAAATGTGAGCTTCACCTCCTCCTTCTTTATTTTTCTTGGGGCATTCCCAAGACACGTGCCCTGTCTTTCCATATGCATATCATCTTACTTCTCCTCCTCCTCTTCTTCCTCTTCCTCTAGAAGAACTTCTTCCACCACCCTGTCTTCCTCGAGAATTTTCTCCTCTTTCCGAGTGACTGTGTGGTTTTTCAACCTCGTCCTTAGACTTATGTACCTTGTCATGGGTAACTCCCTTGATTTTGTTTGGGGCTAGGATTTTACCTCTTCCTTGTTGGCTTTGTTTTCTGGCCAACTTCTCCTTTGCCATCAGTGCAAACTGATAAGCATCCTCCACTGCCTTTATTGACATCATGCTGAGCTCATCCTGGATTTCATATCTCAGGACATTTATATATCTGGAGAATTTTTCTTCATCTCTCTCCCTTTTTCCAGTTCTGATGTTCATCCTCTAGAACTCCTCTGTGTACTCCTTAATTGTCATCCCTTTCTATATCATGTTCTGCATCTTCCTGAATAGATTAATCTGATAATCCTTGGGCATGAACTTAGCCTTCAACTTGGCTACCATTCTGCCCCAATTATTTATCTTCTGCTTGCCTTTGCTTCTCCTTTCAACCTGCAGTTCATCCCACCACAGTGCTGCATGTCCTTTTATCTTGATGACAACCTGTTTAACCTTTCTCTCTTCATCAACATCTTCATAGTCAAAATTTTTGTGCATGGATCTTATCCAATCTAGCAGCTCTTCAACATCTAAATTTCCTTCATACATTGGGACCTCTATCTTGGCTCTGCCTCCCAATCTAGCAACTGCACTCAACAATCGTTCTTCGACGACCTCCTCTCATGCATCTTCTTCGACTTCTACTTCTTCACTCTCTGCATCGCTGATGTCCCCAACATCAGGTGCTCATCTCTGCGTTGCCTCCATCACCTCTAATCTTGCACGAAGTTCTCGCATCTCCCTTTCTACAATTCGATTGGCTAGAGGTGGTTCCACTCGTCTCCTTGGTGGCATTGTGTTGACTATCTGTCACACACAAAGTACAACTTCGAGTTCTTTTGTCTCCTTTCTTTTGCCTGCTGTCTGCAAGAAAAAATTCAGCTCTGATACCACTTGATGCAGAACCCCCTTCCCTCCTAAGGGCTGCGCGACCTCCCGATCTAGGATCGATCAAGAAACTAAGTCTGATTGACTCTTCGGGTCTCTACTAGACCCAAAACCCACTTACAGAGGTCCTTCCTCCAAATACGTAGGCCGTATGAGACCCGCGGGCCCTCTCCTAAGCATTGTTCAAATCTCAACGCAAAACAAGCTCTTCTCTGGCTAAGCCCTTTCCTTTATGTGACCAAAACTGTGACCACTCGCCTAATCAAAAGGTGTGTCACGACTTTGCGTATCGAGTCTTCGCATGTGAGTCACCTAGAATATCCTAACCTCCGAAATCACGACAGGAGCCTAGCGCGTGCTAGCCCCTCTATTCTCCTTCACCAATGTGACCCTTTGCTATGACCGTGGGCCAACCTTTCGAGCGCGTCGTGATTTCNTGCATTGGGTCAATTTTCCTCTGTTATATACATAAGTGAAAATGGCTACAACTTTAATCAAAAACAAAAACTGAAAAACTCAGAAATCTCCTCCAAATTTGCAGCTATGTTACTTGCAATTATCTTACTTGCAACTATCTTACTTGCAGCTATCTTACTTGCAGCTAGCCTCATTTGGGCGTACATAACCTCTATTTATCTCAGAGGCTCTTAGGGTCCCCCCTGACTACTTGTCTACATCAAAACCTATTCTAAAAACTATCCTAGTCCAATCACATTCTAGAGCTGGAGTGGAAACTCCCACTTTGCTCGCGATTGCTTAAGCGTGCCTCAAACGATTTTTCTGGCGCTGATTTAAGGCGTACTTCAAAATATCTACTACGACTGCCAGCGTAGAGATTCCGTACAAACTCCCAAATGATGATAGGTCCTACTCCGCGTGCTTGCTAGAGATGCTTCTGCATCACCACGTCACCGTACAGACCATACATACTGCCACGTGGCATGATCCTATTGGTCCACGAATCGGTCCGAAAGTTCCAAAACTGGGTGACACGTGGTAGCCTCTGGTGCTACCATGTCACCATGATGACGTCAACATGAAACATGTAACCTTATGCTCCTACCACGTGTGCAATATAGATGCTGACATCAACAGTACGAATGCTGACTCATCCCCTGCTGACTAGGCTAGGTTGAGAAAACTTTGACAGTGAATATATTTCAATCTGTAACTTCATTTGATGAGCCATTTGCACCATTAGAAATATTGTGACGTGGTCTTCGTGATAATGTCATTTTCATTGAGTTTTGGGAACTTTGAATTTTTTCCCTTTCTCTGTCTGCTGAGGCCATTATGAGCGTCCTTAGTTGCCTCTACGAGTTATGAGTTATTCTTAGCATTCTCTGGATCCTTTTTGGATCACTCTAGCCTATGAATGATGTTCCTTATCTTTTTTGTTTCTTAGTTTTTTCTGAGTGTTTCATCTTTGTTATCAGTCTCTCGAAACCTTAGGTAACTTGCAACGTCAATATCCTTTTCATTTTTTGAATACGAGTAACTTTTGACCATCTTCATGTAATAACCTCCCTCTAGGATATTTGAAGGGTGTTGGAACTCCCTATCCTTCCTATGTAGGGCGTTAGTAACGCTCACTGGCAGTGTTTTTAGGGTTGTCACCCCTTCAATAATGCTCTGTCTGCATGATAACAGGGGCATCAATCCTCGTTTTGGGTCAATTTGTGAGCTTTCGCCTTTCTATTTTTTGAACTATTTTGACTTAGAGGTGTGCCTTGGACTCTTTTATGATTGCTTGAGACTTTGTTGGTCTGGTTTCATTAGGTTATCGCTTCATTTTTGCCTCTTTTCAAACTTTTTTTTGATCAAATTGGGAAATTTTTTCCATTGAATGCACTCTTGGTTAACTCGATCCTTGAATGCAATATGGTATATAAGTGATCTTGTCTTTGATTATATAATCATTACATCTATTCCATTCCCTTTCCAAATCTTTTGAAGTCTTTTCTTGTCAACTTTGGAAGCCCCTTTCCTTGGCTTGGAAACAATGCAAAGTCCTTTAGACCTTGTATTTTCAGATCTCCTTTTGGTGAATTTGTTAATCCATTTGGTAGATTATGAAGCTTTTAGGTATGTTGCAAGTTCATTTTATCTTTAATATTTAAGTGTTGAGGGTTTTAAAGAGTTTTTTCCCTTGTTTGATTGAGCAATTGTTAGAAATCATCCTTGCACTTGATTCTCTCAGTTCTCTAAGCTTGCGAGTCTTTGTTTGAACATTTTTTTTGTTTCATGTTCCTTTGTATCTGCATTGTATCATTTCATTAAAAGTAAATAAGAATTAATAGTTTGCATTTGATTGATTTCATTTCATATAATCTCAAAGAAAAGACTGTTCAAAATTGTTTCTTTGCTTGAAACCTCTTGCTCCCTTCGGTAGATAGACTTCATCGAAACTAAAAGATTGCATTGCATTCATATTTTCTTTTGAAGTCTTCTTGGAGTCAAGTGTAAAATATAATAAGTTTCACTTCCACAAACCTTTTTGAGTAACAAACAACCATAAAAGGAACAAACACATAATCCAAAATCAACAAGACAGTTTTGTTTATTAGAAAATTATCAAAAGTGTAGGATTTTAAGGCCTTAGTTGTAGGGTGGAGAGTTAATTCTCTAAGGACACTTAAATGGGACCGTAGAATATTAAAGAGTATTGAAATCCAAGTAGTAACAACTAGTGTTTGTCGGTATACCTCCTCTTACACAAGAGTTAAGCACGAGGTCAAGCGAAGCGATGGTTCGAGATCTCCCCTCTTCCGTTTTCCTAGTGGGACTACAACAAGTTTTGGGGCTTTGAAGAGTGGCGGGTCCCAGGGGTGAAACCACTTCTTCTTAGTATTTGGGTCATGGATATGTGTCCACCATTTCTAGTTCCATTTTATTAGTCTTGACTATCGAATGGTTACCCGCCTAACTTTCCGTTGTGAAATTGGTAAACATAGTTTATTTTCCGAGGATTCTACATGGATGGCTGCAAGGGGGGTGCCTTCTTCATAAGGCTCCTTGTGGTACCTGAGGAAAACCTCACATCAAACTTTCATTACCTCTGGAGGGTGGCCTTGTGAAGTGAGGGTTACTTTCTCTAGGTAGGGATGTAAGTGGAGGTTGGGGTAAATGCTTCTCATATCTTCGTTGATGACCTCATCTCCCATCTCTGAAATATCCCTACTTCCTTTGTTTGCCTGATCTTATATTTTAGGGACTTTGGTACTATGTTCTCTTTGATTTAGAAGAACTTAGGTTGATTTGGTGTCTATGGCATCGATTCCAGAGTCTACCAACCAAGGGCCCCTTTTTCCCGGGGAAGCTTTTGTTTTTCCTTCTTTTGGAAACGTTGGTCCTCCTTATATTTTTACTTTGAGTCTACCCAGATTCACTGTCGGATTACTGGTATGGTTATTTTTCACTCCGAATATCCCGAATGCACTTGGTGCTTCGTATCCAATCCCTCCATCTCCAGAAAATCAACCTCATGTGGACCCTTCACATTCTTCGCCCATCATGTCTTCTTCCATTTATTCCTCTTCGCCTAGTGAAAGCTCTGAAGGTAGTAACTAGGTGGATAAGAAGAAGAAGAAAAGGAATATTAAGAGGAAGAAAAATAAGCAAAGGGAAAAACTTCCAACCACTGTAGGACATCTTCGAAGAAATAAACCAGTTACTGTCAATCAGGCTGGGAGTTTTGATGATGGTGACAAGCCTACCAAGACAAGTCGCAAGTCCAAATACCCTTGCAAGATTGGTAAGGGTGACCATCTTCTTAGATATTTCTCTGGTTTATCCAAGGTCTTAGAAGCATGGTCCGTGGGTTCTCATCAACCCGTGTCGTCATTCGGCATCCATCATGCTAGTGACAGACGATCAACTAGTGAAAATAAGGTTGGGGAAAAGAAAACTAGAGTCAAATTTCCTTGTCGCTTATGTGAAGGAAGTCATCAAACTTATCTTTTCCCTCGTATGGATGAAGCCTCAAAATTATTGGAAAATATTTCTGATGTCCAACAAATGTTTCCAACTGGTTACCATAAATTTCTCCCAACTCGTCATTAGTTGACGAAGTGGTCGATCTGAATCCATCATCGGTCGATCCCACTCTTCCCTTGAAGAGTGAAGTTCAAGTGGTCGATCCGAATCCATTATCGGTCGATCCCACTCTTCCTTTGAAGAGTGAAGTTCAGGTAATCGATCTGGTTCAATCATCGGTCGATTCCACTCTTCCCTTGGAGAGTGAACTAGATACCGCTTAGGTTCTTCTTGTTACTTTGGATTTTCTGGACAAGGGGGAATTTTCCCCATTCCAACAGAACCTCCTACGAGTATTGAGGTTATTTCATTTGATTGGAGTAGACTGACGAAGCCCCGTCTTCCTTCTTGCATGGATTTCCGAATCATCGTGCAAACTTGGGGGAAGAACATCCAACATATTATTATAGATAAAGGCACTTATGTTGGTATTTTATCCTCAATTGCTTGGAAATCTATAGATTCCCCTTCGCTTGTGCCGGTTACCCATCATATGATGGCTTTTAATAGAAGAACTAGTGAACCTTTAGGGATCCTTCCTCAACTTCCTATTACCATGGAAGGAAAAACTGTCTATATTGATGTCATGAGTTCAAGGTCCCTTGGAATTTTATTTGCTCCTTGGGCAAGATTATGTTTATGCTATGAAAAATGCTGTGTCCAAACTCTTTTGTATGATGCATTTATCTCATGATGGAAACATTGTGACCATTGACCAACTCTTGTTTGTTAGTCCTAATTTGAATATCGACCATCCAACATCCCTAAATTTTATTTACATTCAAGTGGTATCCCCCCTGCCAAAGGTTAATTATGTGGCAACATGTCCCATGCCTTCAACTACCAATGAGAATGAGCCTCTCGTTGTATGCTCAACTTATTTTGACCTAGATTCAGTAGTTGACATGGTGATATCTTCAATAGGGATATTAGAGCCTAATCTCCCTACCTCTATTGCAACCCTCAATATGTATTCCTTCTAGATAATTGTTCTCTCGTCGAATGAAGATATCTTGGAATCCATGATCAAGGTATGTCCCTTGATATGTATTCCTTCCCAAGCATTGTCCTCTTGGAAGCCATGATAAAAAAGAGGTTGCGAGCATAGTTCCCATTTCTGTGTCAAGATTGTTAAAAAATGAAACAAAGGAATGAGGATCGAACCGAGAGGTTGTGAGCATAGTTCCCGTTTCCATATAAATCTTGTTAAAAAATGAAACATAGGTCAGGGGATTAAACCGAGAGGTTGTGAGCATAGTTCTTTTCCTATTTCAAGCTCATTAAAAAATGAAACAAATGACCATGAACACAGTTGATTGTCTATGTTAGGCTCATTAAAAAATGAAATCAATTCCCTTCTATTTTAGTCAAGTATTTCACTAGATCTCATAAATGGTGAGTCGAGTCTCTTACTAGATCTTGTAATTGAACCTTCATTTCATCCGCTTGGGTCAATTGATCCTCTTTCTCCCTCCCTCTCTCGTCAAAATTTACCTATTAGTAACTAGGATTCTATTGGGGTACAAAAATTGAGAAGAGTAGGAAGATGAAACAAAGCCTAGGGGGAATGTCTCTAGCCTTTGATGAAACCATGATCAATATGTGCTTCTAATAATATACCAATACAAGTATGCTACATCATCCATAAACCATGTGTCAAAAATACTACTAACAAGTGCCTCCAACCATGTACTGAGTATGAATCAATCATGTATCAACTACTCATCAACTATGACTCATCAAGATGTACCAACATCATCAACTATACACCTCAAGTATGTGCCAACTCATCAACTACTTGTCTCAACCATGTACCCAACATGTACCTTAACCAAAAACCCTCATCAATTTCATCATCCAAATCTGATTTGTAACTCTGTAATAGACCTGGTGTATATGATCACATACCTTCAAACCTTCCTTAACTTTAACAAGAAGAGACTAGCATTTTCATCAAACTTTTCTTTAGTCTCACATGACTAGTTTTGGATTAGTCAACAACCCTAACTTGAAATAGTCATAACTATGTACCTGTAATGAATAAATATATGAAAATAGTACACAATGTTCTTCAATGTGTTTTATACAATTCCTCCAGGTGTCACTACTTGGAACCTCTCAGAAAAGGAGTTATAGAAAAAATGACATACCTTGTTGAATTATGGCCTATTCTAGAGAGCGAACTTATAGAGCGTGCCCCACACATAATATTTGTTGTATGTATATGAAAATTTTACAAAAAATACTACAGACTGTACTCTAACCAACACTTTTGGTATTACTTAATTTGGATATGTTATGAGGAAGTTATGATGTTTTTACACGAAACACCTATTTTAGACTAGTTTCAGGACTAGCCACAAACCCTATTTTCCACGTAGTGTAGCTCCAAAAATACAATGAACCACAAGCTTAAATTCGTACCAAAAATACTTGGATATGTTTTCTCAATGGCCTATCAATTTCACGGTCCGAATCATTCTAGAAAAAAAGTTATTGCGAAAATGGTGAGATAACTTGTAAATAACATACCTTAGAAAGCATCATCAAAAGAATTTATCCACCCTTGAATTTCGGCCTTCTTTACTTCACCTTCTCTCTGAAATTTAGCTTAGATATCCTTTGGTTACCTCAGTCACCTGTAGATATTCAATATGCTCAAGTGTGTTTTAAAATGAGTGAGCCTTGCCTCTTATTTATACTTTCATGTAGCTTCTTCAAGGGGTTACCTTTTAACCATCTTAACCCACTTTCCTTATTTAACCAACTTCTAACCATTTGTCCAATTAGTAATTTATCCATTAAATTTATTATTTAAATAATTTATTTTTTATCCACTTTGACTTATAGTACACTCATCACTTCAGTTTACCTCAAGGGATTACCTTCTAACCATCTTAAACCACTTTCCTTATTTTAGGGCTAAGCCACTTCTAACCACTTGTCAACTTAGTAATTTCTCCATTAACTTTATTATTTAAATAATTTCTTTTGTATTCACTTTGAATTATAGTACACTCATCACTTCACTTTATTATTTACCTTCTAAAAGCTCTTAAACCACTTTGACTACTTTGACATTTTGGGGCTTCTAGATGACTCATGAGGGTTCTCCAACTTCACATGGCCATAACTCTCTAACCTTGAGGATTTATGTGACGTTCCACATACCACTGGAAATGGAATGACATGTAATATCCATCTATAATAGTCTTTCCTTAAAATATATCAAAACTCATACCATTATCTATCAAATAAACTTAAGTCCGTTACCCAAACCTAGGTTCTCCAACTTCTCATGGCCATAACTCTCTAACCATGAGGAGTTATGCGAGATTCCACATACCGCCTGAAATGGAATGACATTTACTATCCATATAGAATAGTCATACCTTCAAATATGTTAAAACTCGTACCATTATACATGAAACAACCTTGGGTCCATTACCCAAACCTTTGTGCTATTAGAATTCACTACCAGACTTTCTCCAAGGGTTGAAATCAATCACTAAGGGTTGACATCAATCTACAATATAACTCTCCAATGGTTGACATTAATGACCACCAACAATCGATACCGACTATCCATTAACCTAAGCCAACTGTCTGACATGTATGTGTCTGTTTAATAAAAAATTCACAGTTTGAAGAGTCCCCAAAAAGAAGTTATAGTGAAAATTCCAAACTAACCTATTTGAAAGTGATCTCAAGATCATTTAGAAACCCTTAATTCCACATAGCATATCTCAGAAAGTACATCAAACCAACATATGAAATTTTTACTTCTTGTACTTTTGTAAGTATCTTTTGTTTTGTAAAAATTTCACAATCTTAGCAGTCCTAGAAAATATGTTAAAGTGAAAATGTCAAACTGACCTGTTTGATACTGATTTCAGTAGCATTCAAGAACCCTAACTTCCATAAGGCATATCTCTGAAAATAAAGTGAACCAACATCTGGAATTTTTACTAAAGGTACCTAGATATCTCTCCTCCGTCTCTTTAAAATGTCAAGATCCGAAACATCCCATAAAATAAGTTATAGCAAAATTTCCAAGCAAACCTATTTGAAACTGATTTCAGGAGCATTCAGGAACCATAACTTCCACAAGGCATATCTCTGAAAGTGTAGTGAACCAAAATATGAAGTTTTTACCACATGTACCTAGAGATCTCTCCCCCATCTCTTCAAAATTTTAAGGTCTGGAACATCCCGAAATATAAGTTATCGCAAAAATTTCAAGCTGTCCTGAAACCGATTTCACAACTCTTCCCTTTTGGAATGATATTCAATCTTTTCTCATCCATTTTTCGCACACACACTCTCTCTCAATACTTTCTCTTTTTATAATTTTTCATAACCCTTCATGAAGGGACATGTCCATTAATTAAATAATTAATTCCCCTTTTCTATTTTACTTTTCCAAATACCGTGGGCAAATACCATGGGAAAATACCCAAACCCATGGATTTGAAACCCCCATTTCACTTTTTACTTTTTATGTGCACCCCTTTTTTAATATACTTGTAAACCTATATATATAAATCAATTTTGGAAATGTTGGGTGTATTTGTAAAGCCGTAATATGACATTAATGACAACATTAATCATTTTGACATCAATGATAATAGATCCAATAGGAATTACCTATTCTTTCTATTTTTATTCTACTGGAATATTTGGTCCATAACAATATGCAATTATATATGTATTTAATTTTTTAAACCAAATTTAGAAAGAACGATCCATAACAATATACAATTATATATGTATTTAATTTTTTAAACCAAATTTAGAAAGAAACTTCGACAATAAAAGAAGAATTGATACTTGGAATTCTCTAGCCTTAGCAATGCTATGAGATTCCCTCAAATAGATGATTGCATATTCTCTCTTTGTATATTTTCTTTGAATGGATGAAGCCCCAGATTTTGACCCAATATATTATAATCCTTTTGATATAAATAAAATAAAAATGGGTGGATATGATCCGTAATCATTGTTTTGATAAATATAGAAGTCCTAATAATAGCTTTCAAGATAATATGATACATTATGGTCTTTTGGAGGGAGCATTGGATATTATATTTTATATTAAATAAATTTTAGTAATGTTTTTTGAAATTTATGTCATCTTATTTTTTTTTAAATCGTCTAATCACAATTTAAAAAAGAAATTGTTTAATCACAAAGAAATAGACACTCAAACATACAACCCTATTTGGAATTAGAAATATATTTTTAATTGAATTTGAGTGGGAAGTTATGATTTTTTCAATTTAAATATAAGTATATAGTCACTTTTCGAGAATTACGCTAAAAGTGTTCCTTTAAGGGTGCAATCTTTCCAATTTTTCACCTTTAAGGGTGCAATCTTTCCAATTTTTCATCATCTATTGAAAATGTATAGAAAATTACCATATATATAGAACATTACAAACCCAAACCCACATTTACAATCCGTCCTAGTGATATTAACAATGTGCATGAATGCCAATCATTAGATCCAATGGCTAAAAATATGCATTTGACAGATGAGTCAAGGGCTAAGTGTGAGACTTGGTCGTTCACATAAAGAAGTTTCATTGCAGATATTATTTCTACTTCGGTGATACATATGTGTTTGGCTTCACATGAAAATGGAGTATGAGAGTGTTCGAATAGAGGGTCCTCCAACACACCATTGATTCATCCTCTCGAAAAGCCTCATGTTCCTTTCCTATGTAAACATTTAAGTATGAAATAACAAACATCTCATTACATTCTTAATTTATAATTGTAGCATTGTTTCTGTTTTTAAGTCCCCTTTTAGGTGTATGGATGCAACCGTATAAGTAGTAAATTTTTCGATGGAATACACATCCTACGGGATCCAGTTTCATTTTTGGCAATCTAACTCGGTGGGGATATCAAGTGAGGCCTAAAAATATTTGGGGACTTGACCTTGTGACCTCTTTCTTATAAACCATAGTTCCCAACCACTCGAGCTAACCCACTAGGATTATTTTAAGAAGTGATTCTAGGAGGTTACATGTAGAAGAGGATGGGGTAAGTACACCTCCATAATTTCAAGCACTCAAATCGATATGGATATTAATACTTAGGAATTATTTGGTACTTAAGCATTATGAACCTTCTTGTTATTGTGTGAGCATTATTGTTACTATTATTTTCAAGATCTCTTAGTTTCCTAGTCTCCTGGAGTAGTTGAGAGAATCTCTCCAACTATCTCTATTATTATGTTCGGTTGATAGTTTCTAGAATCTTGTCTCCATGGTGGTTGAAGTTGTATCTGTATTATGATGTTCATATTCCAATTTTTAGGATCTTGTCTCCATATTGGTTGAAGTCATTTTTCTTGATGTATAGCTATATACTCTTGGTTTTTGATTAATAGAAGGTAGTTATATATTTTAATTTCGCAGCTCTGGTGTTGAACTCTACTTGAGTGGGATTTTCCCACATAATTGGTATCATATCTAGGTTCAATCTCTCATATCAAATGTACAAACTAGATAGTGATCAAATCAATTGTTGTATATGTATAATTTACATGTAAATTTGTTCAATTTTACTGTACATCCCCTGTATAGGTCATAATTGCATTCGATTTTTGAGGAATTGGTCGTACGATTACTATACAAGTTTATTATTTTTCATAGCCAACAAAATAACCATTGTATAAGAAAAAACATGGTCTTACAATCATCATGAAGGCTCAATTCGATCTTCTTCTACAAAATCACAACTGTACATCCATTGTGAAGGTTTACTTCGGCCTTCATCTACAAAATCACGACCATACAACCATCATGAAGGTTCATTTCAGCCTTCGTTTGAAAAATAACGGCTGTACAACCACCATGAAGGCTCAATTCGAACTCCATCTGTAAAATCATGATCAAACAACCACTATGAAGGTTCAATTCATCCTTCATCAAGAAAAACGTAGTCGTACGACCACAATACAAGTTTTCTAACTAACTTTTTAACCGTACGACCTTGGTATAGTATGTTTCTCTTGCAATTGGATATTCTATTGCCCAATTTCTTGAAATTTGAGCTCAATTTGATAAACAATCACCTTCATTCCTCAAAATTTATGCCTAACTCGAGCTTAAACTCTTGACACGTAGGGTACACTCTCAGCTATAGGACAACAACCACACAAACCATGGAAACAATGACACTTGTATAAAGGATGACATAATTTTACAACATCACTACCACATTAGCTGTAAAAGTTAATGAGATCTCCATTATCTATTCACCTTCTCGAAGATCCAAGTGTGAGGTCCCCATTTAGGACGGATCCAGAAATCCAGAACAACTCGAGAATTAGATCCTTGACCTGAATTCCTAGTTCGATTAAAACCAAGTCCTTGATGATGAGAAGGTGTCATTTTCCAAATTAAAGCTTATAAGACTTGCCAAAATCTTGATTACAGACCGAGCAACCAATCAAGATCCAGTTACCGCAAGGATGGGATGGGTGGAAGCCTTGAGCTTTGCATTCTATCCATCAAATTACAAACATGATATGAATGCCAAATGGATTTTCCCATGTCAGGGTTTTAATATGCCTATACAAGATTATATTAACTTGTTCAATTGCCTACGTATCCTTCTCAACATTTCTGATTCAAGTGAAAAACTTATTCTTAAATTTAAAAGCATCTTGCAAGAACATTTATACTGAGAATTTAATTACATGGAAATCACCACCATTGATTATGCATACAATCAACTAGCTGAAGAGAAATTCTGGATCAAATCATACTTCCACAATTTCAAAACATACACCTCCTACTTCTATAGGGTCCTTGTCTTCTTCTTCTTCTTCTTTTTCTTCTTTTACTAAGTTTTGCAAACATTGTAAGAAACATGGACATGATAAGTCCACTTGTTTTCAATTGAGGAAGAAAACATTAATTTTACAATCTTCCATTGAGGAAGACATGGATGCTCCTATTGAAGTCTCAGGGGAAGATAATATCTATGATGAGTTGAAAGGTCAACTTAATAAAGTCACCTTGCTACAACAATCCACACCCCAAACCAATCAATATATTCTCTTCATCACACATGCTCATCTCTCTCATAACTTCTTGATTGTCTCTATCCTCGACAATGGATCCCAATACAACTTGATTTCCAAATCAATAGTTGATATGTTGCACTTGTGAGTGGACCCTCATCCTCATCCTTATGCAGTTGGATGGAAGGACCATGGATCCTCTTTCAAAATCACACACACATGTAATGTCTTGTTTTCTTTCGGTCCTAAATTTGTGGATAAAGTCACTTGTGATGTTACTGCTCATCTTTCGCATGACTTCTCAATTGTCTCTATCCTCGACAATGGATCCCAATAAAACTTGATTTCCAAATCAATAGTTTATAAGCTGCACTCGTGAGTGGACCCTAGTCCTCATCCTTATACAGTTGGATGGAAGGACCATGGATCCTCTTTCAATATCACACACACATGTAATGTCTTGTTTTCTTTCGATCCTAAATTTGTGGATAAAGTCACTTGTGATGTTACTGATATGGATTGTTGTGGCTTGTTGTTGGGTTAAACATATCAATATGATAGGAAGGATCACTATGATGCATTAAATTATACTTAAATATTGCATAAAGATAACTCAAAATATCTTATCTACAATACATTGGGACTACCACAACAAGCTTCTCTTCAAAAACGATTTTTAGCTTACATCTAGAAGCCCTATGCACATCTAGCTTTGCAACATCTAGTTTCTCCAACAAAGGAATCTTATTCATATCCTCCATCAAAATTTTCTTTGCTCACTCATCGACCATAATTTCCACGAGGAACCACCTCCGAAGGACATTATTCAACCTTCAAAGTATCTTACCTATTACATCGATCTTGACTTGCTTGGAATTTATGATATGGTACCCTCTATTCTTTGGTTCATAGCCTCATTCATCATCAATCACCCAAAGATTCCTTTTAGGTTTCTAATGTATTTCATTCCAATCAGTTGAGCATGCAGAATATTTTCAACACATATTAGAAGGTAAGATGGGACATCGAGAACCTGATTAATCCTAGAGAAACTATTATTTCAATCCGTCAACATCTGCATCCTGTTTGTTCAAAATCCACTACACCAACAAGGTTTCCCCTATCTCCTGAAAACATTGAAGGTGAATGTTATTTGTTTGGGAGGAATGATAGGGATACTCATACTTAGGCATTATTTGGCACTTAATAATTATGAGCCTTCTTGTTATCGTGTAAGAATTATTGCTACTATTATTGTAGAGATCTCCTAGTTTCCTAGTCTCATGGAGTAGTTGAGAGAATCTCTCCAACTATCTCTATTATTATGTCCAGTTTCTAGTTTCTAGGATCTTGTCTCCATGGTGGTTGAAGTCGTATCTCTATCTCTATTATCACGTTCAACTCCTAATTTTTAGGATCTTGTCTCCAATTGGTTGAAGTTTTTTTTGTTGATGTATAGCTATATAATATTGGTTTTTGATTAATAAAAGGTAATCAAATATTTTTATTTCGTACCTATGGTGTTGAACTCTACTTGAGTGGGATTTTTGCACATCACAAATCGCTCTGTGGATGGGTTTTTTTATCCCACAGAAAAAGATTACTTAATAACTATATTACTTGTTTAGTGATAAAAGAAAATTCAAAGGAATATTTAATAGTATGTGTTGAGTACACAACGGGCCCTAAACTTTTTGAAAATTTGGGTACCACTTTTTATTTGATTTTGCAAGTAGTTTTGTGCATTTTTTATTTGAACATTTTCATGCATTGCATTTAGTTTAGAAAACATCTTTAGCCTTAAGAAAAATGCAAAAAATTTCTAAGTCACAAAACCCCATTTTGCGCTAAAATTAATTGTATCGACGAAGTCAAAACACTCATTAGCCTTATAAAAACCATTTTGTAGTTCACCGATACAATGAATGAGGTATTTTAAGGGACACTAAAAGGATTAACAAGTTTTTGGAAAGGCACCGATAGAACAATTTTCAAATGCAGTGATAGAACCAAAGAAATAGGAAAAACACCGAAAGGACAAATTTCTTAAAGCATCGATAACACATATTTTAAAAAGCACCAATGAATAGAAGAAATAGGAGTTTGCTAAAAGTTTAACCACTTTTGAAAAGTGTTGAAAAAAAACTTTCGAAAACACCGAAAGACAAAATTTGGAAAGCGTCGAGAAAAAATCTAAATTTGGAAAGCACCACCCAAAAAAGACAAAATTTAGAAAGCAACAAAAAAAGACAAATTTTGGAAATTGCCAAAACATAAAATTTAGAAAGAGTCGAAAGACAATTTTTCATGAGTGTCGAAAGAAGGTTAGAAAGTTGGTTGATCAAAGAAAAAACCATTTCAGCACTTTTGTGATAAATTTTGATTCGAAAATCTTTTTGGGGCATGCCTTATACCATTTGAAAGGTCTCGTCAAGCTCTACAACTTTGTGGTTATAATTTTTCCTTGATTTTTCATTTTTTGTTTCATAATTTTTAAATAAAGGTACCTTATTCAAGTCCTCATTTTGGGAATTCCATATACCATTGGAAATGTATCACCAAGAATTAAAACTTTGTTGTTGCACATTTTCATTGATTTGACACGTTTTATTTTTATTTTTTAATTTAATTTATTTATTTATTATTATTTTTTTCTTTTCAGATTTTTGAAATAAATATATTGGTATGAGAAATGTCATAACCTACGAAAGAAAATTGAACTCAGGGAAGTGAATTCGAAAAAACCTTGCCGTTTTGTCAATGGAGTTTTTATATTCAATGTGTTTTCTAACTTATTTATCTTGTGATGATGATATCCAAGTCCCCTCCATCTAGAGACATGTTGGGATTAGTGAGAGGAAGGTTATAAGAGGAGGGAAATCAAAATTAGGAAATTTCTTCCTTGGCATACAACTATTTTCAAAACTTTTTGATCATTGAAGAATAAAAGATTACTCAAATGGAGTCTATTTGTCCAAAAAAGAAAACTCGGATCAAGAGTTTCATGCATGGGAGCACCCATCTTTGAATTGCTCAAAATAATAGAAAGTGCTTCCATCTATGGGGTGAGTTAGTTAATTGGGAAATATGTATGAGGTTGAGCATGCATAAATGAAAGCTTTCAGTCAACTGGAGATGTGGATGATGCATGACTTTTTTATTAAGACTTTTAGTTCATTGAAGATGTAAATTGCATGGATTTTTTTCATAGTCGTTTATGTTTTATTCCATAACTAGATTAGTTTTATCTTATAAATAAAGAGATCGACCTCTTAGAAATGGTATTTTGGCTCTAGAGGGATTGAAGAAGGATTGTAGCTAAGAATTAGATCGAATTGAATTCATAAACTCTCTTGGAGTCAAGAACATTTTGGCTGAAGATTTTTTGTGTATTAGTTCTTATTCGTGGATTATTATACCATTGCATTAATGTCACATGTGTCTACTAAGGATTTCAATTATGCTAAGTTATCTTGTGTGATTGGATAAATTATTAGGTGTTATTTTCAACATGCTTTATTAATTAGTTTATCATCTTTTGTAATCTTGTTTTTGTCATTTAGTACATTAATCATTGCAAAATTATTTTTGTAATCATTTATGAATCATATGGAATTTTTTTTTGTGATTGTTGGTAGTATTTTTTGGTGGCCATGTCTTTTGATATAATTATTTCTTAGAAGAACAAATACAATTACAATTACAAAGTTATTTCCAATTACTTTTTGCAAGAGTTATTTTCTGGGAGCAAAGGTTTCCTCTTTCTGCATTTTATGTTTCCTGAAGGTTATCGTGCAACAATTATTCTTAGTAGAATTAGTTCTTAGATATTTCAAAGCTATAGGTCACTTTCAATGATTGTTCCCGAGGGTTATCTTTCAGTAGCAAACTTCTAAAAAATTGTTAGAATTGTTTTATTTCTCACAATAATAAATCATAAAAAACATAAAAGAATAAAAAGACACTTTAACTGATTCATAAAGCTCATCGAAATGTTTCTATACCATAACCTAGAGGATTATTCCATATCAAATAGGGAAGATTCTAGTTGGGCCTCTTTCTTGCGTTTAATCCTTACTGTTGAGTACTAGGAATCCAAACCCCTCAACAGATTTAGCGCTAGATGGAGGGCCTAGATGACAATATGACCCATGTGGAACTATTGTTCTAAAATGTATTAACAACCCATGGATCCTCTCCATATTCATATATGGGATCATGATTTTAGTCTCTCTAGACCATTGCATGGTATGCTAAAGAAAAAAAATATCTCTTATCTAAAATCAAATTTGATGGTGAAGGGAAAACCTTTCATTTAGGAATGTTAGTGAATTTAATATTGCATGTCACAATATTACAATTTTTCAAGATAATGAAGTATGCAGGTTGTTTTCCCTCACATTGAAATGATGAATTTAGGCTTGGTATAAGGCATTACCAACTAGATCAATTCATAGTTGGAAACAACTCATGGAAGTTTTCCTAGATGAACATGATAACTATGGCTATGATGAACTATGTTTTGAACTTACTAAAAGTCGAAAAAGGAAAAACGAATCTTTTGACGACTTCTTGTTAAGGGTTATATATATTTATGACATATTTCATGACAATGACAAGCCCTCTAGACTTGAATTCCTTACATGGTGTTCTTATATCTTTTCTTTTACTGAAGAAGAAGAGTCGTTAATGAATAATGAGCAAGATCTGGGCTATCAAGAGTATCCTCCACCATAAATCCTTAAAATAGAGATACCATCCTATTATGAATAGTGTAATGAAGAATACACTGATTATGAAGATATCTGTAATGAATTGGTAGAAATCCACAAGAACATAATTCAACCTCTGGATGATTTCCACCAAATATTCATGCAAATTTGCTATAGGTTTCCTAAAAAATAATAGACCTCCCAACCAAGAAATCCTTGACTGGTTTACATACCTTCTCTCTATCCTTCAAAAAGATGGTTTACTCTTGCTATTTTTTGAGGCAGACTTATTACAAATACCATTAGGGGAGGCAGAACCACTAGAATGAATTGTTTTTCCCTCATTAAAACTAATGACGTGGGAGGCATTGGTCTAGAAAATATTATAGAAGAAGACACTCCAGAGAATGAAAATGTCTCTAACCCACAAGAATTCATTTCTTAGTATTACAATATAGATTTACGCAATAGATATTTAACCACCTCCCAACACGAGGAAATCATTTTTATTCAAAGGGACATCACATGTCTATTTTCTTGTCTCTTGTAATCTATAATCTGATTTCAAATAGAAACTTGAGGGAAATATTTTAGAGAATGATTTCAAACCAATATTTAATGAAGAATCAATATCCAGGGATATTGTAGAATTGATGGATATGTTATTATCAACAAACACAAATTCCTCATCCTCCAATGGAGATATCGAACTGAAGAAATAATACGGAGAAGACATGATTTCTGATCAATATGTTGTTATTGAAACATAGGAATTTCTAGCAGAATTTAGAAGCTCCCTTAGCTTAGAGTGTGAACATACCAAGGATGGTCCTTTTGAAATTATATTTGATGTTCATCCTGAATATCAAGAGAATAATCATTATGTTGTGGTCTACAAAAAATATATTTCTAAAGAAATTAAGTCATTGTCAGAATCCGAAAATTTCTATTCCCTTTACATAGATCTATTTGATGATGTTCACTTACAAGAAGATCTACCATCTTATCATGCAACAAAAAAATCATGTCCTTCTTTTGGGAACAAAACAAAAAGTGACGAAGGAAAGTAGGAACATTTCAAAACCTTTATTAATCAAAGATACATTGTTAGTGACAGTCCATTCAATGTGCAAAATTCCGAAAACTATTTGCAATATGAATTTCTTGAATATAATGAAACAAAGTTTGATCACGATATTTTTTTTTTGATGACTATGCTTCTTTTAGGGAATGAGTTTGAACACCAATATATCCTTCATCGATCCTTTACAACTTGGAAATACTAATATCTTTCAACACATGCCAATGGTAGAAGAAACAAAACATGGAGTACACCAAGCAATTTCAGATCTCTATGGAGGAACAATAATATATAAACAACCCATAATAATGCATAAGAAACCAAGTAGCAAGGTGATCCTAGAATCACTATGTTGACGTGGGAACAATTTCGTTCAATAGACATGGGTACTTCCTGGTATGAGGTCCCAATTAGACTTTGCACCGTTTGGATTAGGGGACCCATCTGAATTCTGGCCCAACTGCCGTTACTGGGTTGGGCGGTTGAATGAATGGTTTGAATGCAAGGGGGGTATGCAAATGCAGACTAAACTACTTGCATAAATGAAATCTATTTTACCCTATCCTAGCTAGGAGCAACTAAGAGTAACTAACAAACAACTCAAAATGTTAACTATCCCTGCAATCGATTTCTTCCAGATAGTTGTTGGAGAGAAATAGGGTTAATGACATATAGATATAAAAGCACAACCATATTAGTCTAATCTAGGAATTCACATACATAAATTGCTCATCATCTTAGAACAATTAATAAGAGAGAAAAAAACAACAACAAAAAATGTATGTCCACAAAAGAGTAGTCTATAAGTGTAAAAAAACTCTTAAAACATTTACATACATCCAACATTTAATTGAAATAGTTCAAAGTAAACCACCATAAGTAGAATAACATTTCTCTCCCAAAAATTGGCCATGAGGGCTTCTCAATATTGTCTTAGAAAATTAGTTCCCTGGAATTACAAAGTTGAAAAGCCCCTTTGAAGTGGGTCTCTTTCTTTATTTATAGTGCCCTAATTAATTGCCTATTGTGGGGTTCTTGAATTCTGCAAGAAGCAGTTATGTGTCCTTTCATCTTCCCCTTCAACAATCTTTATATGTGCTACAATAAGTACAAAATTGTGTAGTGAGAAAAAAAATACAAAAGAGGGATTGGTTGAGAATAATTTGAATTTGATGTTAAGCCCCCTTCATTTGTTCTTGTCCTTCAAGTAGGATACCTAGAATTCATGCTATCCAGAAATGGAGACGATCCTACATAAAATTAGTGAATCTAGGGTGGCCTCACGAGCTGATGAATTCTGCGAGAGAGTCTTCATATCCCTTGTCATATTGACCATGAAGGCTTGGATCATGTTCTATGTTTTTTATGGCTTCACAAGGTGGTCATCCATTAGTTCTACTGTCACTTTGGTCACAACCTTGACATATGTTTGTCTCTGATTCATGTTTTGTTTGACCTATGAAAAGCTCTGTTCATTATTCTTCGTCTATCCTAGCTCTTTGATTTGGGGAAGTTGGATATTGTGGGATAAGATATGTGTTACCTTGTGAAGTTCTGTGCATATCAGTAGTGATTTCTTCAAGTACTTTTCAACCTTTTCACTATCCTGTTGGTAGTTGTCAAGTACATCATAATTAATATTTATTTCCCATTCAGATATGCGTGGAAACTATGATGGGGCATCTAGATTTTTAGTGATCCAATGTTGCATCTCATTAAGACCTTCCCTGACGGTGGTGAAATTCATTTTCTTGGCCTATCATCTGCTATGTTGCGCCATAATTTTTGTGACTAATTGATGGTAAAATTACAATTTTTTTTACATGTCTACTCCCATATCATGGAGTTATGTTGTAAATTTTTTGGCACATAATTTGAATTCTCTAATACTTTCCCTGTCTCTTTTACTATGCCTAACTTCTTCTTCTATCTCTCTGATCCTTCTCTTCATTCTTGCACACTAAATCTTTGATATTTTTATCTGATTTAAGTGTGAAGGAAACATCGGTTGAGGCTATTGAAAGTGGATTATTTCTGACATTTTTCGTCACACTGGTTTCAGTTGTTGTTGATAGTGGATATTTTATAGTCACTGGGATCTTTCTGGTTTTCTGCAGCACTATCTTACTAGAATTTTTATCAAACCTGAAGGTGTTCAAGTTAGAAACCTTCTGATCCTTCCAGAGAATTTCAATTCCCAATCCTATCTCACCTAATGGAAAGTGCCCTCCCGCGAGTGGAATCTCAGTTGACAAACCCAAAATTTTCGTGTCCATGGGGGATGTGTTGTCGTTCCTTTCTTCTTCATATTTTTTCCTTTGTTCCTCCATTCTGTGATTTTTATTCTACGACTACCTTCACTGCTTATTCTACTTTAGTTATTGCTGCTTCGACTACTCCTTTAGTTGTTGCAACTTCTTCGCGTTTCTTCCGCTCAACTTCTTCTTCCTTCTTCTTTGTTATATTCTCTTTCTTTATTTGTGGTTTCGCAACGAGTTTGGTTATTTTGGCTTCTTCATCCTCCTCTTCTTTTCTTTTCTTTTTCTCCTATGATTCAACAACTTCTACTTCTTTCCTTTTCCTCTCTTCCTTAGCTATTGTAGCAACTGCTACTTCAGACATTTTTGTTGTTGCTATTGTTGCTGCCTCTTCTTCGAACTTATTTTGGGCCCCTCAAACTTGTTGTTAATTTTATATGCTGTGCAAAGTATTGACCCTCCTTTTGAATACCATGTCATGGAATGTCCTTAAACAACTATGGATTTCCTCCTCTTCCCAGATGTCAGTTGTATAGTCCCACCTGTACTTGCAGTTGATGCAATGATCTATGATGACATCTAGATGATCATGCCATCTGAATATTTCCTCACCGAAGTGGAAATATGCCAATGTATTCACTTCATCATGCACCTCCTTTAGGTATTCAAATGAATAATACCTAACCCAAAATAGGAGAGGAGGACATATGGCCTTCTTGTCTCTGTACAATGTTGCACCAACTCAATGCACAACAGTCTGGTATGCAATATCCTACAACACCATATTGTATGGGATGAATTTCAAAAGTAAGTGAAGGGATTTGGTAGATTTGTATATCCTAAGATATGTTCCATATTCCATAAGATATCAGTCCCCTATAATTTTTACCATAACATGCACTTTATCTTTCATGCACGATGTTGTCGAGTAAAATATGAGTTGGTATAATGGGGCCAGGAAGTTGTCATAGATTCTCTGATTATCACCCTGATATTTGTGCTCCCAAAATATTTTGCAGTAGATGTGGATCGGTGGGTCACTGGGTTTCCAAGCCCAACCCATTTGAGGAAATGAGTGGCATATGCACATCACATCCAAGATATATGAGGATACGTGGAAGCTTGGAAACTCCCTAGGTACATTTTTTTGTTGTTTTTGTGAGTGCTTCGTCCAAAGATGAAGAAAAAATGTTTGCCTAATTAAAATTTGACCTGAAGTCTACGACGTAGTATAAATAGGGTACCCATGTTATTCTAAACTTTTGAGCACCATGATCCTCATACAAATTTCATAACATAGCCACTATGTATTGATATGGTAGTTTGAGCAGATTGGTGGGGTATGCGTTGGGAGGTATCGACTTAAATACTTTACTAGGATTGTACCAACCCTTTAGATGCTCTTTTGGGATGTGTGGGAATTTATTTATTAACTTCTCATACAATGATCTTTGTTCGTCTTCCAAGTGATAACTTGAAGTAATTATTGAAGACTGAAAGGAGGTGATTGGATGGCCTTTAGCATTTAGAGTGAACTTGTCCTCCATATCAATGTTCTTCACAATCCAAAAATTAACTTCCATGGGGGAAACACTGTTGTGTGTGCTGCAACTTTGTATGGCTTGGAACTCCTTATGTTTCTTAATGTTTTGAGGTCGAGATCATCTTCTTCCATATGGGGGAAAGTATGATTGTTAAAAATTTGATAAACTTCTCCCTACTTGAGCGAGGTATATTTTTCAATAAATCCCTTAGTGTCATTGTAAATAGGCCTCGGGGTGTCGACGTATTCTTATTGTATACCCCTTCTTGCATAGGCCTCTTCAATGGGGCCTTGTCGACACTTTGCAAGCGTTTTCAAGGAGGATTCATTTTTAAATATACAAAAGGAGACATATTCATCATCAATATTAAAAAAATAGCGTTAAATAAATGCATCAAATGTTCATTGTCACAAAAGAGGCAAGAAGTTAGCTTGGCTTCCAATCTGGGAGATTTTTCAAGTCTTTTGTGAAATCAACATCATGAGGGTTTCTGCATTGATACAGGCTTGTATTGGTGCCAAAATAATTATCTTCACCATTTTGTTGAGACGTATCAATGATGAGAAAAATATTGATCATCGACAAATCAAGGCTTTGTCAACATCCAAACCAATGATTATTTTTCGATGTTACAAAAGGGTTGTATCGGTGGTTGCAAAAATTTTGGTCGTTGACAAAGCAAGGCTTTGTCTATGTCCAACTTGTGATATTTTTCAATAAATAAATTTTGTATCGATGTAAAACTTATGATTGATGTCGAAGGCCTTATTGTAACTATTCTTATGATTTTTCACTTCATCGACGATTGAAATACGATTCATACCGATAAAGAAAAGAGTGCAGAGTTTGGCTTTTGTGGTTAAGCTTGAATTTTAAAATGATGGGTGTAATGATAAAACAAATTAGCGTTTCTACTTGACGCAGAAAAAAATGGGTCCTTTAGATAGGGAGTCGAAGGAAGGGGAAAGTCATGTGAACAAGGGGGGAAAGAGCCTCGTGGCTCTAGTATTTCAAAGAAGAGGAAATAAGTATTGGGTTAGAGGCTCATAGACTTCAAATATATGACCACAAACTTTGGGGAAAAAGGGTTAAGGCATGGTCGGGGAGCGATCCACAACAAGGCATGGATGTGTGGAGGGAAAAAAGGAGAACTTCAATGAGAGAAAGAAAGGGAGAAGAAGGCTTCCTAAATATGAACACATGGCTATTACGAAAGTGTAGTTATTGAAGGATATGGACGTGAGTGAATTCGAAAGGTAAAACATGAGCGATTGGAAATTGTTCAAGTGTTGAAACATGAACATGTATTGGCGATCAAAGAATGATCGGGTGTTGAAATGAAAGGAAAAAGGTAATAAACACCTAAGTTCTAGTTCAACTCTATGTATCACTGAGGAAGATTCCATGTCGCTGACACTGGGCATATTGGAAAAGGAAGAATGATCTCTTCTGTCGACACTACATATGTCAATGAGTTCAATACACGATGAAAAGACTAAGTAATGGATTCAAAAAGACATTTAACTTGAATAAGTATAACTTAGATTTTTTTTCGCATGATAAAGGGCCTTGGAAAAGAAAAGGTAGGGTCCCTTTTTCTTGAGGACAATTTGTCTTTATAAGAAAAATAAAAGAAAAATGGAAGTTGTTGGTGTTGACACAAAAATTGGTGACACACTGGGTGAATCCATGAATATCTGCATTACACATCTAGAGGACATGATGTGAGGAAAAACAAGGCTACTATGCATAACCCAGAGGGTGAATGAGGAGGTCACAATGAACTCAAATTGTATTATGTGATGAGACATAATTGAATCTGACTGGAATGAATTTCTGGTCATACTCAGAGTTGGTTAATAATAACAATATCCTTTTAGGATAAGCCATTTTGGGAGGCAAGTGAGGTAGTGCAAGGCATTTCTACTTCAGGAATGTTGAAAATATAGGCTGATTACACATTTTGCAGGTGTCGCTTTGTTTCCAATGTATGTCTACAACCCCGATGGAGTCACATCGATGTCACAAGCCTTGATCCACTACTAGAGAGCGTCGATAGCTCCGGTATAGGTACTTTTATGTCCCACATGAGCTAGAATGCCTTTCCCCAAACCTTTACGTTTATAAACTTTATTTCTAGAGAGATGTGGATGAGGGAATTCCAATTATCCTTTAAAGGCATGTAGGATGACACTTGTGATTGTGAGATATTTCAAATTGATTATAGATGAGCTATCTTCCTACATGGCCTTCCTTGAGTACCACAGATGCTTCTCAAATGCTAGCACTAACTTATTAATTTCACATGAAGCACAAAGATTTCTCTTGGGTGTGACCATAGATTATTCATGCCAAGACTAAGAATAGAAATCCTCATATGTCACTAAGTCATGTTCCTCTTGTTGATTAAGGTTGGTTGTCATTGATGTCAACCCTTGAAGAAAGACCCGTAGCACAAAGGTTTGGGTAATGGACCCAATAGTGTTTGATGTAAATATGACTCATTATTCTTTTGTCATGGTTGATAAGAAGTAATTATAAATGAACTCCAAAGTGGTCCCCTTATCGTGAAAGCCCTCACGGGAAAACGCTTTGTGCAGTAAGAGAACCCATGCTTAATTATGGAATAATGAAATTAAGGAAAGTGAATTTGTCAGGGAAAATATCCTAGATGGATAGTGCTTGTCATGTCATTTCCGGTGGTATGTGGAACGTCACATAATTCCTCACGGTTAGAGAGTTATGGCCATGAGAAGTTGGAG